>CAXIWF010000887.1:0-25036 GCA_964036045.1 Eutreptiella sp. 'Long Island Sound 2002'
CTCTATTGAGATGGAAACACTGGATCAACTTTCGTGAGGTCGCTCTTCATAGTCCTGTGACGGAGTCTACTTTCGTGTGGTCGCTCTTCATAGTCCTGTAACTGGGTCCACCTTCTTGTGGTCGCTCTTCATAGTCCTGTGACTGGGTCCACTTTCTTGTGGTCGCTCTTCATAGTCCTGTGACGGAGTCTACTTTCGTGTGGTCGCTCTTCATCGTCCCGAGTGAAAGTTTTTTGCCTTTGGGTGATCATGATTATCTACTCGTTCGTCATTGTTCTTTCGTCGTCCTCTTTATCACGTCTTATGATCATCATCATTATTATCGAAATCATCACTATCAACATCCACCATCATTCATCATCATCCATCATCATTCTACCCAACTTTGGTTCAGAATTTTCTTGATTATACCCACCGGGCCGGTGTAATGAATGTTTGCCATGTGTTTTTTGCTATACAATCGTATCTTTAGCTTATAAACTTGCAAACCTCTCATCCACACAAACGTGCTGCAGCTTAAACCCCCGATATATCCATGATATTGCCAGGATCTGCTCCCTATTTAGGTATCATATTTGTCAGTCTTCACACCCCATATAGTAAAGCAGTGAAATAGCTCGCTTGAAATGGGCTCTTGTGTTGCTTTAACTCTTAATAATTTAAAGTATTACTTCAGGGAAGTTGTCCCATGTGTCTCTATACGCAAGCAGTGTTCCACCACTGGAAATGACTATAGGAACTGCAGGCTAGATTGTGGGTTATGTAAACGCTTTGTTCCATCCTTGTGTGCTAGCAACTTTCTTTATCTTATGAAATGGAGACTATTCTCATCAGTTGAAATGTCTGCAGGAGTAAACTTTAGCTCCCAAGGTCTGTCAACAGACGCATCAATGCAGAATAGAAATTGAACTTCAAAACCAAAATAATTTATTTTAGAGCTTTATATCATAAGATACCTCATCAGTATTATTATCAAAGCGGTTGTCCCATGATAAACTTGCAGTGAGCAGCAGTTGGATGATAAACTTGCAGTACAGAAGTTATACGTGACAAATTTTGAAATAACATTGCACTGCATGACACAGTGTACGAAACAACCCATTGCACTAAGATAGACAGGCCTTCAAAATACATGTTTTATCATATAGTGGGGGCGGAATAAAGTATTTGCAGTGGGTCCCGAATAGGAATGCAAGCGAACCAGTCCGTGACCTAGAAGTAATTATATTATGTGGTAGCCCCCCCCCCCCTCCCCCTATTTGCTTTTCTTGAACCATTTTTGCCCAATCGTCTTAACTTTGTCTCTTACTTTCTGCTCGTGCAGATAGTAGCCAGCCACAGTACCAACAACAGCTCCAGTTAAATGAGCCATGTGTGATACTCCATCGGAACTGAAAAGCTGCAGCGCAATCTCCTTATAGCACCATAGGCTAACTTGAATAAGAAAAGTCAATGGTATGCTTCCCAGCCTAACTTCGACCAGAGAGTTCAGAAGTATCAACATAAAAACTACCCCGGATGCTCCAAGCTGTACGGAATTACTGGGACCTAATATCATGTGAGTGAGGCTGGACGCGACGGCAGTCCATGCTATAATTCGCATCATATTGTACATTCCGAATTCTCTCTCGCATGCAGGTGCCACCAGGAGTAAGTGAGTCACATTGCCTGAGAGATGCTCCCACGAGCTGTGCCCCATAGTTTGAGAAACAACTCGAAAGTAACTTAGAGGCGAATTCAATGGAAACTGTGCCCACGTCGGAACAGCAAAATACCGAAATACGAATTCTCGTCCAAGAATACTAGAAAGTAACTGGACGCATAGACAAATAAAACAGAACACGGACGTAAGCGGGGCATCGATCTCTATGTTTTCGACCATACTTGCAATCCTAGGAGCGTGCGGTTTGATTCGCTTCGCAACATATTGAGGGATTTTCTCAACCCAATCTTCAAACGAACTCACAGCCTGCTCAAGCTTCGACATGTTGGACAACAAGTATTTTGACATGTATGATGACCTACATATTGATTGATTGATGACAACATACATATATTGTACGTATAAACCCAGAAACCGACGAGTTGTCACACCGAGGAGTCTACTGGAAGTCCAGGAAGTCTGCACTCTGAGTCCTGCTGCCAGCGGCTGGAGGTCAGCAGGAGTAAATTACAAACTCCCGAAATCGGCGCTAAGATTTTGGGATCATCGGCGATGACAACAGTCAAAAGCAACAATTTGTGACTGTATGATAAAATTAACATTTGCCTGGGATGTTAATGGCCGTGGGTTTTAGTTTTTTTCGTGCTGTGAGGGTTAATGGCAGAACCTTCTCGACTAGTTCGGGTGGTGGAGGTCTCTGCTGCTTCGGCAAGTAACCAAATCAATACGCTTCATTATATATTTAGAGCATGTCAATGGAAAAGCTGAGAAATTTGCGTTGATTTTCGCCTACTTAGAGAATGTTGAATCGAACGCATGTTCCAAATAGTGAGCGAACTCTGCTCGTCATTGCACACCCCGATGATGAGGTCATGTTCTTCACCCCACTAATGCTGGAATTTTGTTACCGAAAAAAAGCCGAACTTTCAATACTTTGTTTATCCACAGGGAACTTTGAAGGTCTTGGAAATACTAGATCAAATGAACTGCTCAAATGTTGTAGCATCTTTGATGTTTCCGCACAAAATGTCCACATCATCGACGACCCGGAGCTTCAAGACAGCATGAGCAACGAGTGGCCCACTAGAAAGATTGCTGCAATAGTAGCTGAATACATAAAGATTACTGGGGCTCTGCAGGTTAGGAAGATAACAGAATTGCACGGTTTGCCATGTCCGGCAGTCAGTGCTTTGCTGAACATGTTTATTTTCGGCCCCTGAGGCCCTCAGTCAGCGACCCTTAGAAGGTGGTTGGCATGGCATTAATATGCCAGTGAAGCCATGCTGATGATATTGTGGCGAAATAGAGTCTTACTGCATGAATCCTTCTAGCATTGCATTCTTCGGTTTCATTCAAATTACTAGCTTACTTTTATCATGAATCCCTTGCTGCTTTGGTAGGTTGTAACTTTTGATGAAGTCGGCGTGTCTGGTCACCCCAACCATATTGCCACATATTACGGAGTGAAAGAAGCCATGCAGAGTGAAAAGAATGAAAACGTCCAGTTCTTTAAACTCAAGAGCAAGGACGTCGTTCGAAAGTTTCTAGGGCTCCTAGACATACTCATTTCATTTTTACTTGGCGAAGCAATCTTGGTCCACTTGGTTGGCCCTCTCTTTGCGTTACGGGGCATCTATATTCACAGAAGCCAAAATTTGCCATACAGACAAGTATTTGTGCTGATTTCTTCGTTCTCTTATATAAACTCATTTTTGCCTATCACGAGCAATTCTTTTTTTTTGTGACCACAGGGAACTAATTAGCCCATTCATGTAAATTACTTGAGTAAATAATCTACACTAAAAATAATAGGGTGTGCGAAGCAGCATCATTATTTAGTATATCTACAAATAAACATGGGTTCTACGATTCAGTTCGTTGATGGAGCGATCTGACTAAGTGGAACAATAGCCAGATCATACTGGAAATAGTCGACCGCTCCGATAAGGTCAGATATAGGCTTTTCTTCATCGTCACGTGACACCAAACGCAATTCGCCGCCATCCTTCTTCAGAAATCCAAATTGGTACTGCTTAAGCTCATTGGATGGCCGGTTATAGTGATTTGGTAGCCGGCTCATAATAAATAGCGCCTCTTGAAACATCATACTTCTCTTATCCATATGCCCACTCCGATCGTACTGAATGATGGGGCGCATATTTTTAAGCTTCATACTTCGAATATCGATACAAAACTCTCCAATAGCCGAAGATGTTCCATTGTAGTGGTCATCAATCAAATAGCTGTGCGAATCAGATGAATCAAACTCTTTCCCATAAACCCGAACTTTAACAACGAAGTTCAAGTCTTTGATGGATTTGTCTTTATCCATTGTGTTCCGCAATTAGTCCATGTCAATCGGTTAGCCACCACAGAGCCTAAAAAGTACTAAATTTATACATCGCCAGCGTTTTCAGCATTTCAAAATACGAAGGACTTCTCTAGACTACAAGTGAAATTTACCATAAATTGCTCATAAAATTTGTGAGGAATTACAGGAAGAAATAGAATTATGGTAGAGTCACTCACTCTCACACTCACTCTCGGGAAATGGTAAAAATTATTTACCATAATTTTAAATTAATAAATTTTACCATTTCCCGAGGGAGTCACGAATCTCATCATCCGTGTCGGAGCAGTTTCGTTTCACTCGGCCCACAGAATCAATCCATCATCAATATTAGCAGAAAACCATCCCCAGGATCTATAGCTATAACTGCTAAGTTCTGTCACAATATTTTGGTAGCTTCAAACCTACTGGTCGATGCCTAGCAAGATGACCCAGTCAATCGGAATGAGAGCTGCCATGGCGCTTTTGATTGCGATTGTAAGCGCCTCGCTAAAGTCAACTAGTGGGTTCTTATTGTTCCCAAGAAATAAATTTCAACCGACCGTAAGAATATTAAAACCAGTTAAGATTTCAAACCCCATGCTCGCAAATACTATCTTTCTCCCCACCCTCCTCGGTACCACTGCTTTTGCACACTCCGATTCTTCCTCAGAGCGAATCAATGACTCACAACAGCAGGATAAGTTTTCTGACCTTTCCGACATTTTGCGCGGAACTTGCATATATTTAGTCGGTATGATGGGATCAGGAAAATCAAGTGTTGGTAATGCTCTTGCTAAACATATTGGGTATCGGTTTTTAGATACTGATGAAATTGCTGAGTTCATGATCGAAATGCCAATAGCGAGTTTTTTTGCTCAAGGCAATGAACAACAGTTTCGCGATCTGGAATATCAGATTTTGATGGAAATGGCACAGTATACCCGAGTTGTTATTGCAACTGGCGGAGGAACAGTCCTCAAGAACGATAACTGGGGATTACTTCGCCACGGTGTTGTAGTATTCCTAGATATGTCGCCGGAAGATATTTATGACCGTCTTAAGGCCGATCCCACACAGATCCAAAAGAGACCACTCCTTAATGAGAAAGACCCATTAGTAAAGTTGAAAGAACTCAGTGATGTGCGGCGTGATAAATATGTCATGGCTGATGTGCATGTGAAGGTCTCGCCGCACTTAAGCCCAGAAGAAGTAGCTGACTTGGTTTGCTCTTCCATATTGAATGCTATCGAAGATAACCCACCGCTGTGGCGATCTTGGAAAGCAGAAAAGGACAAAAAAGCGATCAACATGGCCGCAATGGTGAGAAAGTTTTAGAGAGTGGTTTTGGTGTAGCTAGATTTACCTATTGTAGTCTGTTTTAGAATTTTGCATTAGTTTTTAGAATTGTACTTCGTACATATTATGGTAAACTATTAAGTTGCTGCTGCTCATCTGATTATGTTAAAATTCCAGAGAAATCCTGAAGCAGTGACGAAGAATGAGGAACTTCGATCAGCCGCTGCAGCTCTATCCACTAGCGAAGGAGGTGCTGGAGCTAAGGCAGCAGGGACTGGCAGTGTACAGCATGTCTCTCTCTCTGATATCCGAAGCGGAAAAGTGCAATTACCCAACGCTAGCAGCATGACGCCCGCATCTAGATTGCAGCAGCAGCAACCACAAAATAATGGCAAATCACACGATGATGATAATATAAGCAAGAATTAATCGAGATGGGTTGCCCCCTACTATGCATTCATAGTTGTAAATGCATAGTAGTACTCTATGGCAACGATGATATATCATCATATGATAGCATTATCATCATCAGTGACGATCATAGGTTCCTTGGGTAAACCAAGTTTATTGCACGGTTTGCTGAAGTAAGTGGACATCATGCTTCCATGATAATTTGTATGCTTCTTGAAATTTACACTACGTTTCAGTCAATGGCATTGCTGATCGACGTGCATACTATGAGTCATGATGACTCATAGTATGCACGTCGATCATGGGATCAGCAATGGAGCATATGTATTGACGGCGTGCATACTTTGCGCATGGGGCGCTTGGGCTGCTGGGAGGCCTATGGTTTTCTCTACCCTGTTTTTGTAAAAATTAAACTATTATTAGCGTAAAAGTGATATGATAATATGATATTCAGCAGCAGAATCCAACCCGTATATCCCGGTTGGATTCTGCTGCTGCTGCTGCTGCTGTGGCAATTTGCAGAGTCAGGAAAGTGCAGTGGACTGCTGTTGCGGAATGGTATTCGTTCGAATACCGAATAACACTTTTATGTTCGATTGCCATCAGAGGGATCGTTTTTCATGCAAAAGGCAGCGCATTCAAACTAAAAGATCAACGAATTTGAGAGCACCGCATGAATTTCTGACTGGTCATGGAAGTAGATCGGCCCAATGTAAGCGACTACGAGTCGATTCCCACAACTGCAGATGAGATTGTTCATTTGGAAGCGGGTACCGTAGCCCAAGCTGGCTCGGGCGTAGGTGAGAGACGTGGTACGCGCAGTGGTAATACAATTAGAGGTGAAGGAGGAGGTGGTGGTGGTGGTGATGGTAGTGATGATGATGATGATGATGATGATGATGATGATGATGATGATGATGATGAAACTGCCATAAGAAGGAGAAGGAGACGGCCTCGGTTTGACGCTACAGTGTTGGTTCTTGGAGTTCTTCTGCTACTACTGACTGCGGCTGTTATTCTCTCCAAGATGCAAACAAATCGCCAAATTATAAGCCTCCAAGCTGACCTGGACGACCTTAGATCTAGGCTCAAAGAGCAAGAACAGCAGTCGGAAAAGGATTATGCATCGCTCAGCGAGGATTTTTCGCACTTCAAAAGCAAGGAACGTATCTTTGAATACGACATGAGTACCGCACTAGATACTGTACGAAGAAATATATCTTCTGTAGTAGGGTCTGTCGCAAAGCATGACAAAGAACTCTCAAGACTATCGAATGGTACGTCTAATGCAGACGTTCTTGACAAGCTAAAGGAAACTACTGTCTACGTTGATGCAAGATTTGAGGAAGAAGATCAATCCATAGCGAAGCGCTTTGCACTGCAAACAAAGAATGTTACTGAACAATTAGCAATGACCAGCCGCCAACTTCAACAAACCCAGCTTTCCATTTCGAAACGCATGGATGAGACCCAGCGAAGTATGCAATCTACTGTCGACACTGCTACAAGTTACATTGGGATAGTGCAGCGGAATGTGACCAAACAGATGGATTCTATGAGCTCGCGAGTAAATAAGGAGTACAGCGAACTCAGCACGACAGTTGAAGTGGCCAAAGCTACGATTCACGATGAAGTAGACGGGGTGCAGCGAGACATTGAGCAGTATGTGGCGGTCACGAATAAGCAGTTTGCTGCTGAAAATGATTTCGTCAAGTATCAGCTTGCAGGTAAATTTACAGTGCAGGTAGTGGCATTGCGTGGCAAGAAGGCTCCCGCTACTTTTCTTTGCCATTGTGGATTTCCCCATATTATGCCTTATTGTTTAACAAGCGAGTTGTGTCGAAAGGATACGCGAATTATGATCAAATATTTCATCGTTGGTTTTAATCTCACTGTGTACGGTTTTTATCCATATCTCTTTTCGTAATCTGTATATGTATCATAACAGGAACCTTCACATTGCTGGGTTGCTTGATCAGTCTTTGGCACATGACATCTCACCTCCGACACTATTATAAACCCGATGTTCAGCGGCGCATCATGGCAGTGCTTTGGATGGTTCCTATATATGGAATCACCTCTTGGCTATCGCTGGTAGTCCCATCTGCAGAGCGTGTGTTAGGCGCCCTTCGTGACTGCTATGAAGCCTACGCTATCTACACATTTATTGCACTACTCATCGCTGTGCTGGAGGACGGCAAGGGACTCACCGAACTTATTAACCGGCTCGCCACGCAGGTGGTTGAAGAAAAGTCGGCTCTAGCCGAATATGATACTCTGGTGGAGGAGTATCGGCGTGGCCAGGGGTCGACTGGGGGTCTTATGTGGCTGTTGTACCAGCGGGGCCGACCAGAAAACATCGGCTCCCGTCCACACGAACATATAGTGCCACCGTGCTGCTGCTGCTATGTCAGTCATCGGCCATCTAGTGTGGCAGCGGCTTGGCTCTACCAGTGCCAGCTCATGGCTCTACAGTTTGTCATTATGAAACCGCTGCTGACCGTGATACCACTCACGCTCGCCTATTCCCGCGTGCTTGACATCGACCACATCCCGATGCTGCTCAGCGATAATTCGATCAATTGGGCCGCGCCGAAGATCTACATCCTATTCGCTGAGAACGTATCGGTTTTTGTAGCTTTCTATGGTCTACTAGCCTTTTACCATGGTACTGAAAAAGACCTGGAATGGTGTGATCCGTGGCCTAAGTTTCTGTGTATCAAGGGTGTTGTGTTTGCTACATTCTGGCAGACTCTTCTCATTGAGATGATGAGTGCCCTAGGGTGGGTCGACGACAAGGCGGCCTCGCAAATCCAGAACTTGCTGATCTGTATTGAGATGCTTCTGGCGAGTCTCGCTCATTTCTACATCTTTCCGCACCACGAGTGGGCCACGGGCTACAAGAAGGAGCGTGAGAAGGGGATAATGCTGAAGGATACGCTGGCACTGAGGGACTTCGTTAAGGATATGCGGCTCATGGTGACTACGTGGGACACGGAGGAGCAGGGTGACAACAGGGCCTTGTCTACACTCCCAGTCCACTCACTTGTTGGCGCAGTGAGCAGTAGCAGTGTCAGTGGTGGTGGCGACGGCGATGGGTCTGCTGAATCATTGCTTGCTGGACGTTCAGGTGGTAAGCATAGCGGAGGCTACGGAGGGACGTCGCGCAGTAACCATGATCCCGGTTCAGTCGAGGCTGGGGCTAAGGTAGGTGGAGGTGGAGTTGGCAGCAAAGGGCTGGGTATTGGTGCGACTGCAGAGGAGGCGCTTAAGCGATCGCTGGTGCAGAAGCTACAGCAGCTGCAGCAGCTCGCACCGGAGGAGTTTGCTGCAGATCAAGAGGGTGGAATTGTTGATTGTCCACCAACAACAGTAGTGGCGGCAGCAGCAGCTACACATGAGTGCCCATCACCCGCCTTGAAAGGGGCACTCCCTCCAACTACTACTGAGAATAGTACTGGTACTGCTTGGGACGACAGGGAATCTGGGGCGGTTCTGGAAGATAGTTTGCTGTTGGATTATAGCATGGATATGCACACCCCAGCCAGTGGGTCTCCTCTAAGATCCATGGAGGGCACTGCCCAGCCACAGCAGCAGCCAAGCGAAAACTCGATCTGTCTCCCTCGTGTGGAAAAAGATGAGGACGAGGATGAGGTAGAGAAGGTAAGGGAACATACAGAAGGAGAAGGAGGAGAAGAAAAAGAAGACAACGATGAGGACGAGGATGAGGTAGAGAAGGTAAGGGAACATACAGAAGGAGAAGGAGGAGAAGAAAAAGAAGACAACGATGAGGACGAGGATGAGGTAGAGAAGGTAAGGGAACATACAGAAGGAGAAGGAGGAGAAGAAAAAGAAGACAACGATGATGATGAGGATGAGGTGGATGATGTTTTCCACAGCGTTGAAGGATCCGATTCAATTGATGAGCAGATAACTGGGTTTTGGAATGGTACCGAAGCTGCGTGCCAGGAAAGACTCCTAGACGAAGAAGATCACCAGCATCATAGCTCCCAGATAGGGGCAATGCGACATGGTTCTCATAGTACTGGACAAGACGAACTGGGGACAGAAAGCGCGAGCAGGGCTACTTCCGTAGATAGTTTGGATGGTCTCCAGCTATTCCAGCAGACAATGGCCAACTCTGGTTCAGAATCAACACCAGCTTCAGCTTCAGCTTCAGCTTCAGCACGAGCCTCAGCAGCAGTTACTTGCTCGGTGGAGAAAGATATAAGAGGAAGTACAGAGTCAGGTGAAAAATAATTCATCTTTCTCGGCTATGGTTACTCAGTACAGTATTTAGCTCTCTGGAAAGTCGCTTTGGAAAGTGTATTTCAGTCGCTTTAAAGGTGGAGGGAAAACCACACCTATGTTGATTTAAAAAAAATATGTTGACTGTCAGAGGGTATTTGGTGAAACCGTATCAGCGTTTAAATCAAGATTATTAACAATGTTTCGACATGATAGTACAAAGAAAAGTAAAATTTTAGGATAGATTGCTTGCTATGTACAGTGGCTTTCGCAGCGCTACCGTTATATGTAGAGAGGTATAATGCTAATCCGTTAAGATGATCGATTGAAATTTCTACTGTCACCAAATCCTCCACCGACTCTCCTCCATCAACTCCTCCACCACCACCACCACCACCACCTCCTCCTTCTCAACCAAATCCCCCCCCCCCTCCCCCTCCTCCACCAAATCCTCCCCCACCACTCATTCCATTATACCGCTATGAGCAACACCACAGCTATTACTGTTGTTATCGGGTTAATACAAAATAATATCAACCGGATAGCAACAATTACTACGATATCATATTACCATCGTTATTATCACAGGCTTTCGCGCTAACTTTCATATCATCTCTGGTATCATCATGGCGGTAAAGGGCTTTCTTCCGCACGTTTAAGAGAATTGCTGTTGTCAGCATTAGCGAAAGATAAAAGCTCCGCTTTGCGCGACTTAATACGCTCATTAATCCTACGAATACGACGATCACCTAAAAATTCGGACAATTCCTGCGAGTCTGATGGCAAAATGCTGCTTTGGGCTGCAAGATCTTGCGCCATTTTCTTTTTGACTTCTCCGGAATCCAACACATGAGATGTATGTAGACGCCTTTTACGCGAACCTTTGGCTCTTTTTTCGTCGTGGTAAATTTGTCTATAAGATGAATTGCTTAAACTGATCAGTCTTGCTTTCTCTGCTTCAGTGCCATGAAGTGCATATTGTGCAGCTGGTTGCCATGAGGGCACTCGCGTATCGGTGCGTTTCGCATCGAACAGCCAGGCAACTTTGGAAAGCGAAGTGTAAAGCTCACGCTTAGTACTACTTAAGGATTTCCATTGACGCTTTAATTCAGCTAGAGTCTCAGTGCGTGTGTAACTAGGGTTGGCTCTCTGAATTTCAGTTTCTAACTGGAAGAGGACATCGATTCTGCTCGACATCAGCCTGGCTCAATACAGGGAAGTCACGTTCGAGACACTGGGGTAAGGAACACTCTCTGAGCCTTCATTGCAATGCGGTTGTGAGTTTTTTTTTAATTTTTCAGTCCCAACAAAATCCTCAGCAGCACCATCCCAGCATCCCCATGGCATCATGGAATTCCAGCAGGAATTTGAATTTTCGAAAGGAAATTTTGGCCATTGTTCACCACCATGGTGGCATAACGAAGAAACAGACATTCCCACCGGCAATCTTTTCCCTTCTAAGAGTAAATTTATTTTGGATACCAAAGAAAGTACTGTATTCTGTGAGAATACTCTTTAGAATGTCGTTCATGATTGTTGACCGGGGAACTGGAACGCGGCTGCAAGGAGCTGACATGTTGCCATCATGGGACGACAACGCTCCTCCGATGGCGAGCTTTCAAGCTGTTGCAGAACATAGATCGAAGCGTCCACCGAGACCAGAACATGATGATCGTGAAATCGAAAAACTTCGTGCGCGAAAGATCCATTATTCTTCATCCAGACCACCTTCATCCAACTCCAGACAGCCGTCAACGAAGAAACACCAACGAGGCCCTATTAGTACCAAATATGTATCTCCTTTCATCAAAGAGGCAGAGCAACGAGCCAAAGAACGGGCTAAATTACACGTAAAAACGCACCGCAAACCGACCATTGTTCAAAATGACTGGGACCAAAATACTTCTGCCGATGGGCTCTTCGACCCCAATATTAAAAAGAGGGAAATATTTAAAATACAGCCACGCCAACCGCCTGAGCACCACAGTCGGTTAAATAAGAGTATATCAAGCACTCCTCCTAGAGCTGTGCGTAAATCTGGTCCTGTGAGAGAAGCAACTTATGTCGAATCTGGAACTAATCCCATAGAGTCCACTTATGCTGATCATCCTCGAATGACCGTTCGAACGGAAGGGGTAAGCGGCATGGTGAAATCCCCTCCCCCTCCCGCTCCCCCCCCCCCCCCTCCCCAAAGAGCAAAACCCCTTTAATTTGTCTGTGGATTTTTAATTTTTACTACCCTCCACCTTCCACCTATTTCTCCTTTTAACAGGTGTCACCAGTCAACCAGCCGCGCAAAGCGCCAGTACCTACTCGCCAACAGCTGCACAGCCACCTTCGGGAGCACCCCGTGCCGCCCTACCATGCCCTGCAGGACCCGCACGATAACTTCCCGCAACTGCACCAGTCGCAGCATCAGCATCAGCATCACCCAGGAGCAAGAGTATCCCAAGACAGCTTGGGCAGTGCTGGTAGCAGTGCCTATCGGTGAGTGAGTATCAGTTACCCCCTCCTTCCCCTCCCTCCCTACTCTATGAAGTCAATGGAACCTCTATTTTACCCTTTGAGTTCAGTCACCTTGCTCTGGTATTAACGATGTAAGACCAATACTCACTCTGACCTCTCTGCCTCCCTCTATCCATCAGGGACGGTGGACTGCGCCATCGCTCCCCACCCATCATGCACCCCTACGCCCCTGTGCGGCTGAGCAACGATGGCGCGCCCCTGGGCAGCGAGCGGGATCGTTTGCATACCGCATCTCGCGCACACCCTTCCTACACGTCTTCTCTGCAGCTCACGAAGCAGCCTGCAGTACCCGCACACCCTCGACCCGGCAGCCATGCTCCGCAGCGCCAGTCACAACAGCGACAGCAGCCACGAGCTCAATCAAGCGACAAGCTTGTTGTGACGCGGTCTACATCGCCCATTAATGAGGTTATTGTGCAAGATATCCTTAAGGAGGATGCTATAATTGGAGGAGAAGAAACGAACTACACTATTCAGGTGCCACCGTACAAGCCGGGGTACGTAGCCAGAGACGAAGACTATTATGCCAACCTCTTGCGGGATAAACTGCGGTCTATTCTAGGGGATGAAAGCAGTGATAGTGACGGCGCTGATGGGCGCAACGGCCGTGGTGGTCGGGGGAGTAGTCGTAGCCAGCAGGGGGGGGGCCGTCGATACCGACACCACAAGGGGGGTCAGGTTCTGCCGCCTCCGCCGCCCACAGAAGCCCAGGCGCTAATGGATAGCATGGCCAAAATTATGGGGGCAGTGGGTGAAATAGTCTCTCAAACTGCTGATAAAAAGAAGAAAAAGAACTCAGGGCTGTGGAAGAATCGTAAATCGGCAATACACCGGCCAATCGGGGAGTCTCTACTGCCCGGGCCAGAACTAGGACTAGGACTAGGTGGTGGTGGAGGAGGAGGAGGAGGAGGAGGAGGAAGAAGATACGGTCACCTTGACTTTGATGATGCTGCTGAGGTGCGGAGCGCCAGCACTGGAAAGCTAAACAACAGGGGCGACTCTCCTCGTGCAAACTCTGTCGACGACTACCAGCCTCGTGCATTTAATCCCTATTCCCACATTACTCAGCGCCCGCATTCTTCTGCTGGTGCTGGTGCGGGTGCAGGGCGCCCTGTGCCTGGGGAAGAGCCCCAGTTCATCATGGATCTGGCGGGTAACATCGCGGCTCTTGTAGCGACCCCTCAAGCTCGAAAAGGTGGCAGGGGCAAAGTAGGCAAGCACCAGCCTGGGCAGCAGCAGCAGGTGCCTCTGACTCGAGCTGCGATGCTCGATGCCATCATGGGGAAGTTGCAGGTACGCTGTATATAAGTATGCGTGTGTGCTTGCTTTGATGCGTGCATGTTTTATTTTCTGCCCTCCACACATGTGCACACACACACTCTCTCTCTATCTTTTTCCTCTCTCTTTCTCTCTTTTCTCTTACGTCCGTTTTGTTTGCTCGTTTCTCTGATTATGACTTACCAGGCTATTGAGCGCAGTGAAAATGATCTGCAAGATTTCCTCCGTCAAACAGATCCAGCAGCACGAAAGCTCACAGTAGCAGCCCTTTCGGAAGTTCCACCTCCATCAGCATTTCCTGCAATGCCAAGCCAGCAGGGGCAGCACCACCAAGGTGCTCATGAGGGTGAACCCGATGAGAGCCACCCTCATTCATCAGCCCGAATCAGCTCCGGTATGGGGAGTGGTACAGATGGGGCTGGACAACGAGCTACCGCAGAGCTGCAACCTGCTTCATCTTATGTGGAGGGAGCAAGAGCAAGAGCAGATGCAGATGCAGATGATGATGAACCAGCAGAGGGAAACTACGATGCTGATATGATTCAGTCCGATGTGTATGGCCTCAAACCTTCTCGTGCTGCCGTTGACACTGGCACTGGGACAGACGAGTCTGATATTCAAAAGCCACAAGTACAAGCGCAGCAAGGAAATGCCGAGCGAAAAAGAGTTGGAGAGGGGGAGGGAGAGGGAGAGGAAGGGCCGTCCATTCTTGCCATCCACGATCGCCTCCACCCTCCTCTTGCTTCTGCTGCAAGAACCGGAGGGCAAGAACAGCAGGCTGTCCAGAAGCAACAACAGCAGCAGCAACATAATCATCATCCACAGAATGGCCTTGTCTCTCGCAAGCCTCCCCGCACAAGCAAGGAATATTTACAGCAGTTCCCCTTAGTGCACAATCCTAACAACTCAAACGAAGACATTGTGGCATTTAAGCAGGAGCTTGATAGGTACGACCAGCCTCGTACACCTGCGGGGTTCTCACACACTCACTCACCCACTCATCCCCCCCCCCCCTCCACACACACCTAATTTTAGGGTATTTTGTGTGCCTCTCTCTCGTGCATATCAACCTCTTTCCTTCGATTGCTTCTGCTATTCTTTTCTCTTGCTATTCTGTGCCCTGCTATGTCATGCCATGCCCTTGCTTCACCTTCGCCTTCACCCTTACCATGGTGTCTATATACCTGCCATGTCATGCCATGCCCTTGCTTCACCTTCGCCTTCACCCTTACCATGGTGTCTATATACCTGCTTCTCTGCCTGCCTGCACAGGTGTCGGGAGCTGAAGGACGTGGCGTTCCGGAGCAGAGGATTAACGATGGCTGAAGCAGCCGACAAGTAAGACCCTGTGCTTTCTGTGCTTTCCCCTACGCTCCTCCCTGTTTATTGTTCAATAATTGATTATGATCGATAATTGGATCTTATTCCGCATTGAATTGCATTCAAACGTCATTCAAACTTTATTCAAACTTCATTCAAACTGCAATCAAACTGCATTCAAACTGCATTCAAACTGCAATCAAACTGCATTCAACCCTTTCATTTGGAATCTGGATCCACCGCTGGTAGGCTGACAGAGCATGTGCTAGAGAACTTATTGGGAAGTGTCGGAACCGAGCTGGAGAAATATATATCAGAATATAGCGAGCAGGTTTTGGACAAAATATAGAATAACCCCCACCTATTCCCGGTATGCTTTAATGTAGTGTGCAACTCTGATTTTTGCGGTAAAGTTATGCAAAGCAGAGTGATGTCATGTTTAAATTAAAAGGAAAAGAAGCTAAATGGTGCGATGGGTGGGATGATTGAGATAAATCCTTTATCGTGGTATTAAAGTACTGTCTGATTAATGCCACTGCCTATGATAACTGTAGCCTTGATGATGAATGCTACTATAATAGTTACATCCACTCAACTTACTACTGGAGCTGGGAGTACATTACTCTCTGTAGTGAGTTAAAGTAGAGCCCCAAGTGCTTCTGCTGAAATGACGGTTAATTTAATGCCGATAAAGTAGTCTATCAACTAAGAGTAAGTGTGTATGGAATGAAGTCAGCAGATATGAAGACAGATTGACAGGCCAGGCCTGTATGGCAGCCAGCATTGTAATTTAGTACCCAAGTTTATAAAATGTTACCGGGGCATGATTAGTAGTAGTACTCTTATACGCTGTCACATAAATACACTCCATGATTGAGAAAATATACTGTACAGTACTTTTAACGGCCATTCGAGTAACACACAACACACCAACTGTCATACACAACAAGTAGGTAAGCGCCCAAAAGTTCACCCTCTGTGACCTTCCGAGTGGCAGGTAGTGTACTGTACTATCTTGCCACAATAACTGCAATGTTCAAACACTGCAGAGCTGATATTAAGTGATACTGTACCTATCAAGCTTGCTGATATATGTTGCACTGTACCTATGAACATGGGTGCGTGGGTGGGAGGGTGCGAGCTTATCTGCGCGCAGTGCTATGCGTCAGCCCACTTTGTAACATTGGACGACAGTGTCGACAGCAGACGCATATAAAAGTACTTGAAGTAGAATCTATAAGCAGTACGTACTTTAGCATAGGTAAATTATGCTGGTAATTTACCCCTCACACTTCGATGAACGTCCTCGTAAGTAATCTGGCGGAGACTCTCGAACAAAAACCAGCTAGCTATGTCGACCTTAATAACTAATTATGATGGTCAATCTGACTTCAGCCCGAAAGTTGAAGCGTTCTTGCACGTACTGAGAGAGGGATTTCCTAAGTCTATTTGTGGCTATACTTATCGTCAGCGTGATTGTCTTGACTGCCGCGCGCGCCCTTCGCGTCATAAACATCACTTCTATCAATGGATTTCCCTTCTGCCTTTGAATCTGCTACTGCACCACCACCACCACCTCCCACTCCCGCAACTGCCGCTGCGGTCTTACCTGCAGACTTGCGTAGCAAACTTCGAGCCCCTTCCTTCGCCATTACCTTATAGAAGGATTCATAATCAGCTGAGGCTAGGAGGCAGTCGATAAAGGTCATAAGGTAAGGGTCGTCTGTCGAATCCTGGGCTTCACGGACTTCTCTATAAAACTCCTCGATCGAGACGTCCAGTGTGTGCAGATAAGTCTCCAATGTATTCTAGATAATTTCCCAGCGATATATAATGGAAGTGCCGTCAATTAGACAGGAGTACAAAAGCGATAATTTAGACGGATAATTTCAGCATGTGGGGCAGGGATCTAAAGGTCTCGTCGTGTACGTACCTCATACAACTTCAGATACACCTGGAAAAGCGAGTAGTACTCCATATTGTGCTCTCCGCCAGACAGAGCTGGAGCATTTTCGAACATCCCCCCGTGCTCGGCAAAGAAATTGCGAAAGACATCTATCAAAGAATGAGAGAAAGAAAGAAAAATAGGCATAACCAATCCAAGACTAATTTGCATTTTAAGCGCTTAAGTACACTCCCAGAGTAGCATGAAAGAAATCGATATGCTAGAGCATAACTTTGAGGAGTAGCGCATTAAATTTACCTAGGAAATTTTTGCTCCAGCAGTAGTCAGCAACTTCACGGATTAGTTTAGACGGCATTATAATAAGTAAGATAGACTGGCTTAGAGGAAATGGCAAGTAGTTTGAAATATATGTCCACAGCGATGGAGCAGGTATAGATGAAGTTACTTGCCGAAGCTACTAAATTTACGAGTAAGTTAACTTAACTTAAAATTTAAACTCAATTCCTGCTGGAATTGCCTGTGGGAATGGCATGCCGGAATCAAATTATTTCGGGACAGTTTGCAGATATCATTTTACATCGCAAGCCATGAAGCAATAATTTATGGCAAGTGTGGTAGTATTCATTTTCAGTGTGCATCACGCACGCCCATACAAAAATATAGTATACAAATATACGTACATTAAGTAATAAATATCGTTATATATGCATATATTTTATTATGATTCAATTTCTGTTGAACAGGAGGTTCTCTGCTTTAAGATTTGCCGAATCGGCGTATGCTAATTCATACTGGAATTGTAATTTGTAGGCATGTTGTAATCGAGCATTCACTTTTGAGACGTCATCCAGTCAAAACCACATCGTGTGATAGTATTTTTCACTGAGATTATCTACTATGAGGAGTTTTATCGTCGTCTCGATCTCCCTTTTGCTGGCTGGCGTGGTGAATGGTAAGCAAGATGAGTTGTGTGTCTATCACCTAAATTTACTGACCCTTTAATCCCTATTCAAAATTTCGTTCTGATTATGTTTTGAATCGTCATCCTCGCAGGCTTTGGCATAGGAAATACCACAAATTCTATATCTTCTGATATTTTTGTCCTAGCCTACACCTGGGTTCCAGAGCTGTGTTACGGTCAACTATCCTTCAAAGGTTGTCAACATCCGAACGCTTACTGGAAAGACCACTTTGTCATTAAAGGGTTATGGCCGAAAGATTCACGCAGAGATGGGTACCCCCAATTTTGTGAAGATAGCGGGGTGGAAGAGTATGATAAAAATGTAGCAATAAAAGTTGGATGGGACGACCTTGTAAAGTATTGGCCCAATATGGAACGGAATGAGATGGATACCGATTTCCAGGCAGTATGGGAGCAGGAATGGAACCGCCATGGGAAGTGCTCCGGTCTTTCACAGCACGATTATTTTAAGGCTGCAATAGATCTCATTAAGCGCTTTGCTACTCCGCAAAATCTGATCGATGCTCAATTCTTAGAAGGCGTTATCGAGAAGGATACATTGCAGACGGAGATTGGTGGTGGAGGCGACGCTCAGCAGGGAGCAGTTTTTTGCGATAGTATTGAGTATCTGGCGGGTGCTAACACTTGCTGGCAAAGGGGGAAAGATGGGATGCCTACCACGCAGCACAACTGTCCCGCAGATGTGCTGAATGTGGGGGAGTCGTGTAAGGCTGGAGTTCTCTCCATCATGTCCCTTTAGCCTTGTCGCAATCCTGTCCCAACCCCCGGTCAATGCCGACTCACCAACCCAAAGGCGTAGTCTCATATGGGTGGACTGAAAGATACAATAAACAATTACACCATAGAAAACAATATCATTTGTAAATGAACCTCTTGGGGCCCCGCTGCGGCTGCTGCTTTTGCTATCACTGAGCAATTTCACCCAATCTGTCCACATGATGGAAGCCGCCTTCCCCTTTCTTTGTTTATATATTAGGCTCTCATTATTTCACCCTATCATTTGATTGTAGCCCATTTTGTGCTTCGAGTTAATGCAATTACGCATTCTATTTTCCGGATGTGTTTTTAGTTTCTGTGCATTGATCACCATCCAGTTACAATCACATCTCCGTGTCTATTCTTTTGGTAAAACTTTAAGTGAATATACTTCGAGTCTTTTTTTTTGCGCATTTACTGCCATATTTCTAGATTCCTTTTTATTCCAACGCGTTGCTGTGGTTGTCAGAGGGAAAGTTCTAAGCGGTTATGTACCGATTTGAATACTCAGGTTCTCTCGGGTTCGTATCTCAGTTCGTAGCAGCTTCTTGAACTGCCCAACTATGCCACAAAGGTAGTGGTTTTGATGCACGATGAAATAGTTGTGATGTACAACATGCCTCAGTACAAACGCAACAGAGAAGTGTTGCACGAAAATCTTTTGCTTTGAACTATACTTGGTATATGAAAGTTTTATCGCTGTATAAAGAAAATGCACCAATAAGTTTACTATATGTTATGAGAAGGCTGAGCAGTATATGTAATGAGTACAATACATGCGACGTAGTATAACAAGCTGACCAACAAGCCGAGTATCACCACTTAAAGAACACGCCTCACTGCAGTTCAAACTAAGCACTTCGAACTATCATAAAATTTTAATTGAGAAACCCGAACTATCATAAACCAGTAGTTGAGAAAAAATTATTTACGTTTCAAACATATCTGTCCGACAACAATGACAAATGTTCGTCTGCTTTCGCATCACTCGTCAAGCGCTGGCTATGCTGCCAATCAGCAAGCAGCAGCTTCGAGCCTATGATGCCAAAAAATAAAGGATAGGCCATATACTGATATTGCGTCCATACTAACGCCAAGAATGTGTCCGCAACACCACCAGCCATATTTGGAAAACCAGCGATAACTTCTGTCATGCTGAATATAAAGGTAGCCACCACCGGTTCGCCACTGGCCAACACCACAATCAGGTATCGAAACGGTGACTTCATATTTGTCGGGTGGAAAAAGTATGCAGTGGCTAAAATATTTAAGAAAGCATATAACTCCAGAGTATAGAAGGTTGGATCATGGTTGACAGTGCGAAGGTCAACAGAGCCGAAGGAAGAAAGCACCCAGTAATACATGTGCAGCGGACTGCTCCGCATATAATCTGTCTGAGCAACCAGGTCATTAATATCATTTATATTCTGAAATAAGAACGGAGAGCACAAAAGCCATGGGACTTCCCACAAGAGATTTGTCATTGCATAAGAGATGAGCCAAAGTGATAAGCATTCATGGTAGATGTCACCCTTCGAGCGACTTTCATGTTTGTGCGGGATCATGGCCAGAAGCCATCCGTTAAGCCAAATGCTGATACCGTAGGGAAATTTTTGCGCTGGTTTGAAAATTCAAGGTCCCGAGATAAAAGGGCTGCCAATACCATTGTACTGCCCCCAAAAAAAAACAGTCCATGCAATGAACAATCGAATTGTGATGGTAGAAATCTTTCTGTTGGGTATGCATTCACTATCCCAGCAGGTATCATCGTGATGTCGCCGCAACATGGGTCCTTTTGATAACTTCGATTCAGCACTTGAATGCCGTTTCATAGTACAGTATGCCCCAGAAACTCATAGGCATAAAATTTACCGGAGTTTGGAAAAGGCGCGCATTGTAAATTTATTAATCTACAGTTTTGATTTCTCGGACCAGAGGCTGGCGACCTTTGGAGCTAGAACCGGCCAAGAAGTGCATCTAGCTTTCAGCTATGGAGATTGCGGTGAGTGAGGCGAAAGAGCGAGTGAAAAGGACGAAGAAATGAGCGAGAGCGACGCCTCCGGGACTTCGCGGGCAATTTGGCATTGCAACTGCTCCTTTCTATCTAATTTTTTTGCGTATATATTTGCAACGCGTCGGCTAGATAGCACATATTATAGTTCTTAAGTCGATCTTTTCCCTTGTGCTCCGGGTTTATGAGCGTTAAGTATAGCAGCTTTTCTGTGTAATGTATTTAACTGCTTGAGTAACCAAACACACACACAGTTTTGATCGATGAACGTTGCTTTTCTGCGTGATGTATCCCAGTATCCCTTTAACTGCTTGAGTAGTTCCCATTGATCCCACGATCCCTGCTGCTGCTGTTGGTGAACTTCACAGTCCCATGATCCCTGTTGTAGAGTATGAAAAGAGGGAAACGGTTTCACCACCTTTGAAATGTATTGTAAATTTCTGCTTTGAAATCGCAAATCACCCAAGTTATTTTCCTCGAAAATTAATGGTACTGAGAAGTAAATTTAAGTTACGGTATAAATTTATTCTACTAAAACTGCTGCGTATGGGACTGCGGTCTTTTTATCCAAGCCCTTGGGAGATGTCATCTGGTTCTGAGATTTTATTCGTAGCATAACTGATATTTGAAAAATTGTGACTCACTAAACACTAGTTTAAATGTCTGACAAACCCAAACCTATGCCTATCACGGCACAAGAGGAGAAGGAAATACATTCTGCCTTCGAGTTTCTCTGTGACTACCCTTTGAAAGTTAAAATTAAGCAAGAAATGCATGATATCGATGCATGGATTGAAGCAGATCGAGCAAAGTCTAACCAATATGGTTACGTTGAACCGACAGAAGCTATTCAAAAGTCTTTACGCCGAAAAGAAGAGCTAGAAAAAGAGTTGGAGGCAATAAAAGCAAAACCTGACAAGAAAGTATCAGTGAATGACGTGTATGAAATGCTTAAATTTCTTGGGTATAAAAAGTCCCGACAAACAGTGGAGGAGATGGTGTGGGAGGTTGACGAGAATTTGGATGGGTTTGTTGACTGGAATGAATACCGACTTATGTTTAATAGGAACTTAATGGATCAAACAGGTCTGGAACCCAACCGTATGGTAAGTTCTAAAGCATTTCGTAACTCCTGTCTCTTGTATTACCAGATAAATTCATTGCTCAGTAATCCTTTGTCGTTGTGAAATCTTTTTCTTGATTGTCTTTCATAATTTTAGTTCAACTTGGCCCAGTTTTTGATATATGACAAGAACCACAACGGAATGGTTTCTGTTGATGAAACAATGAACCTTCTGTATGCACGGTAAGAGCTATTTTGTATCAATATATCAATATTCTGGACTACTTTACTTTTCACCTTCAATCGCTTCTATACCGGTATTGTGTACAATATTTTTCTCGTCCTATACTTGGTTATATATAACCTTGACGATTATGACAATGGCAAAATAATTAATCTTTATGGGTGTTTATTATTGCCTTTAATAGCTACGGTAGGTCGGTGATGGAGCAGAAGCTTAAGGAGCTGTTTGGAGAAGATATGCATGAATTCGGGCGCCAGGGTGGCGAGATAAACTTCTCACAGTACCTGCAGTCGGTGGAGAGGGTGCAACTGAACATGTTCCTGGAGACTAACAGCGGCAAGAGAGCAAAAGGCTTTGCTAAGGAAAAGGGAAATAAGAGATCCAGTTAATCGGTATTGCAACTCTTAGCCCCTGCTCCATGCATAATCCTCGTAAATAATTTTTATTTTTTTAAGCCGCCAGGATAGTCAAAATCAAAGATGAACTCTTTAAAACATCGTTTGTGGTATTAATAATTGAAAATAACCATGATAAAATAAACGCTAACTTAGGTATGAAAGGCAAATAATATGTGAGATCTGTGAAACGGATCAGTGGCGTGGAAAGTAGCACCAAAATGAGATGGGGAAACCTCCAACGAACTTTCGACGGAATCCTCAGTTCCGCAAAGTAAGTTCTACGTAACTTACTTTGCCAAAGTTCTACGTAACTTTGGAGCTATGCACTCAAGGGATACTGGGATAGCTGATAGCATGTGCCTTCTTCCGATACCAACTGTCTCGCTTGAGACGCTTGGGGTGAACTATAACATATATACAATTGCAATATAGCTGGTACATACAGTAGTAATACTATGATCATGGCTATCAAAATGAAGACAAGTAAAGTTCAAAGCCGCTATAGCTGCAAAACACCAACACCAATATATGCTCTCTGTCTCCACGCACTCAATCTTCCTCAGGTATGAGCGGCGGAGAGCATCGCTTGAAGCAGTCTACCAATATATGCCCTCTGTCTCCACACACTCAATCTTCCTCAGGTCTGAGCGGCGGAGAGCATCGCTTGAAGCAGTCTACCGGTGGGGTCTGCAGAAAGGCGGCTTGAGAAATCTCCCACCGCATCGTGACGAGGAGCAGGTCTATGTTGCCTGCTGATATAGTGACCGGCACTGCCCATGCCTCTCTTATCATTATTACTGTCACGAGTATCCCAGGTATCGCCGCGGTAACGAGCACTACCGATGTCAGGTGTGCCGTTGCGATGGGAGATCTTCGGGGTTCTCGTACATGACTCTCTACTAGTACCCGCGAAACTCCCCCTTCCTCGAGTGCTGCTGCTGTCCTCATGAACACCAGAAGTAGCACCACCGACACCACTATGACCACGACCACTACGACTCTCATTTCCAGGAGTTCTGCTGGTTGTAGTCCTTTTCGGTGACGTCGCCGCTGCCGCTGCTACCAGATCAGGCTTGATACTACCGTGCATGCTGTGCAGAGAAGCCCGTGTAGGCAGCAGGTAGCTCGGTAGCGATGCCGTATTAGTGAAGGGAGCTGTGCGAGGTGTGGGTTGGCCATTGGAGCTCTCTCGGTGCCTCTTCTGCAGCGAGATGGACTGATGAGGATGCTGAAGATGCTGAGGATGCTGCGGATACTGAGGATGCTGAGGATACTGAGGGTGCTGAGGATGCTGAGGATGCTGCGGATACTGAGGATGCTGAGGATGCTGAGGATGCTGCGGATACTGAGGATGCTGAGGATGCTGAGGATGCTGAGGATGCTGAGGATACTGAGGATGCTGAGGATGCTGAGGATGCTGAGGATGCTGAGGATGCTGAGCACGCTGCCGAGTGGCAACAGCGGCAGTGGCACGAGGAGCAGAACCGGAAGCAGGAGTAGTCTTAAGCGGCGATCCAAATCTACGGCGCTGTGCATGCGGGGATCGATCGCCATCTTCCTCCCTAACCCCCATGTGCCACTCAGCGGCGCCTGAGAGCATGCCTATCCCTACCTGCCTATCCTGTCTGAATTGACGAGATTCTGGCTGTGGAGATTGCTGCTGACTACTAGAGGGTGGGATTGCTGCTTCATCGCGGACTCGATAGTCAAAGCTGTCTTCCGAACCGCTGTAATGGTGACCGCTGCCATCTATTGCTCGCTTTCTACCATACTCACCTGCGCCATGCCTGCTATATCTGTCCTGCTGTTCTGGCTGTTGCTGCTGAATAGTATCGTTATGGCGCTGACAATAGTTGTTTTGATGCCGATAATCCCGATCCAAATCCAAATCCAAATCCTGATCCGGACGTTGGCTGCGATATCCAGCAGGAGTGGCTGCGGGGGTATATCCACTCTGCAGCGTCGCAGCCAGATAGTTCAGCTGGTCTGTCTCCAGGCTCAGAGCGTCCAAGTCATCTGAAAGCTGATTATGCGGTCTACCCATACCACCACCCATACCACCACCCTTACCACCACCCATACCACCACCAAACGCGCTGATTAAGGAACTAACTGGCTGGTGATTGCAGGCACCAGCATTCCGCCCATGCAGCTGAGACAGCTGAGCCCCCTTCTGAGTCTGCTGATCCGGCTGCTGCATTGAAGAAAGGGCCCGCGACGTCTGTTGATCCGGCTGCTGTGTTGAAGAAAGGGCCCGCGACGAGATTTCATCTCCACCGACTGTAGAGGCCACAGTGTTCTTGGTCGCTCCAGCTGTGGGAGAAATCACCAGTAGCAGTGTGGAAGGATCCAACTGCGGGCGATTGTCGTCGCGCATTATATTGAGGCGCTCGTAGGCACCTCCAAGGGTAGCTGCTCCTGCTTCACCGGCACCTCTTGAGCTCACATCCCCTGCAGGCTCAATGATGCCAGTATTACTACCAGCACCAGCACCAGCACCCGCTCCCCAGAAGGCACTGTTGTTGGTGCTGTGACTGAGCACACTCAGATCAGTGCTGTTTTCTCTGCTCAGCACATGGTGACCATCTCCACTTTGTCGTCC
>CAXIWF010000888.1:0-7500 GCA_964036045.1 Eutreptiella sp. 'Long Island Sound 2002'
GGGCGCTGGGAACACTGCACACCAAGGTCTCAGAAATAAGAACACGCAAAAAATAAGAACACGCAAATAAAGAAGAACACGCGCATGTTCTTGTACGGGGGGGGGGTTTAGTGCAGGCGGGACATGCTACTGTTTTTGTTCTGGTTTGCACCTGACAAGATCTAGTACATCCAGACCAGTCTTTTCTGTGCTCTGTTTGTCGCCGAAGTGTGTGTGTGTGAGTGGGCTGGTCCATAAGAGAGCGATGCATTGGTGTGTAAGTGTACGTGCGCCAGGAATTGTGTGTGTCATGAAGAGAGCTGCTATGCTTGTGACCGGACTGTGTGCAGGAAGGAGAGGCAAATGAGGAGAAAGAGAGAGAGAGAGAGGTTGCGCGCGTGTGTGTGTGCGTGTGATGGAGACGGTTTGTGCAGGGGCCTGTTTGCTCACACTCGCCGCAATGTCTGCCCTCACACGCGCAGGGACCGCGTGAACTGTCTGCGGAACACGACCCTTCAGAAGGTGCTTGAGGCGGCCCTCTTTGAGCCCGGCCGCCTCCTCTTCACAAAGGACTTGGACAAGTGCCCGCAGCACATCCCGGCGGCCGCCCACGAAGTGCCCTTTCTGGCAACTCCTTTTGGGGTGTTGTTCACGGAGCTGAGTGGGGGCCCGCAGGTACTTCATCATTCCGTTGGGAATGGGCTTAGGGGTGAGGCTTGGCATGGACATGGCGAGACTGCGGCTCAGGATCAGGCGATGGTCCGGGCAAGTGAGGTGGGGTGAGGTGAGGTGAGGTGAGGTGGGGTGGGGTGAGGTGAGGTGAGGTGAGGTGAGGTGAGGTGAGGTGAGGTGAGGTGAGGTGAGGTGAGGTGAGGTGGGGTGGGGTGGGGTGGGGTGAGGTGAGGTAAGGTGAGGTGAGGTGAGGTGAGGTGAGGTGAGGTGAGGTGAGGTGAGGTGAGGTGGGGTGGGGTGAGGTGAGGTGAGGTGAGGTGGGGTGGGGTGAGGTGAGGTGAGGTGAGGTGAGGTGAGGTGAGGTGAGGTGAGGTGAGGTGAGGTGAGGTGAGGTGAGGTGGGGTGGGGTGGGGTGGGGTGAGGTGAGGTAAGGTGAGGTGAGGTGAGGTGAGGTGAGGTGAGGTGAGGTGAGGTGAGGTGAGGTGGGGTGGGGTGGGGTGAGGTGAGGTGAGGTGAGGTGGGGTGGGGTGGGGTGGGGTGAGGTGAGGTGAGGTGAGGTGAGGTGAGGTGAGGTGAGGTGAGGTGGGGTGGGGTGGGGTGGGGTGGGGTGGGTGAGGTGAGGTGAGGTGAGGTGCGGTGCGGTGCGGTGCGGTGCGGTGCGGTGCGGTGCGGTGCGGTGCGGTGCGGTGCGGTGCGGTGCGGTGCGGTGAGGTGAGGTGAGGTGAGGTGAGGTGAGGTGAGGTGAGGTGAGGTGAGGTGAGGTGAGGTGAGGTGAGGTGAGGTGAGGTGAGCTGAGGTGAGGTCAGGTGAGGTGAGGTGAGGTGAGGTGAGGTGAGGTGAGGTGAGGTGAGGTGAGGTGAGGTGAGGTGAGGTGAGGTGAGGTGAGGTGAGGTGAGGTGAGGTGAGGTGAGGTGAGGTGAGGTAGGTGAGGTGAGGTGAGGTGAGGTGAGGTGAGGTGAGGTGAGGTGAGGTGAGGTGAGGTGAGGTGAGGTGAGGTGAGGTGAGGTGAGGTGAGGTGAGGTGAGGTGAGGTGAGGTGAGGTGAGGTGAGGTGAGGTGAGGTGAGGTGAGGTGAGGTGAGGTGAGGTGAGGTGAGGTGAGGTGAGGTCAGGTGAGGTGAGGTGAGGTGAGGTGAGGTGAGGTCAGGTGAGGTGAGGTGAGGTGAGGTGAGGTGAGGTGAGGTGAGGTGAGGTGAGGTGAGGTGAGGTGAGGTGAGGTGAGGTGAGGTGAGGTGAGGTGAGGTGAGGTGAGGTGAGGTGAGGTGAGGTGAGGTGAGGTGAGGTGAGGTGAGGTGAGGTGAGGTGAGGGTGGTTGCCCTGGTGACCTCCGTGCTCCAGTGCAGCCTTACCCTTTATCCCTCGCAGCTCCTGTCCGCCTGGCGCGGTCACGAACCAGGGACCTCTGGTTCCGCCGTGTGCTACGTCAGCTCAGCCACCTGACGTCGGTAGTCGTGGGCTGGGGCTGGGGCTTGAAGAGGGGCTGCGATTGGGACTAGGGCTGAGGCTCGGTTTCCGGTGAGGCGTCCCCTGGGGCTGTGTGCCAGTGGTTGGGGCTGGGCCTGGGACTACGTAGAGCGAGGGCTCGAGGCCTTTTGGGGCGACTGCTCGCAGGTGGTGCTCACCCAAGTCTGCACACTTCTGGAGCTGAGTCTGATCTTGGCCAACTCCGCGACCTCCGAAATGACGAACGTGATCCTCTTCGCCTCCCGCATCGCGGCCCGGGTCGAGAGCCACGCGCACTTCCTGATCAAGTACGCGGAGATGAGCCCCGAGGACACGGGGGCGGCCTACGCGCTCCACGGGATTGAGCTGACGGAGACGGAGTTGCTGGTGCTGAAGGAGGTGTGCCGGGGGCCGTGCCGCAGGGGGCCCGCCGCATGTTGTCTGTTCGCCTGCGCGCACGCGTCGCAGGCGTCCGCCACATCAGACATGACAGGGCTCTTCTTAAGCTGAAGCTGTGCTTTTTTTCTGTGAACGACCGCGCTTAAGGACAGCCCCTAGGAACCACCAACCGCCCGGCGCCGACGCCGCCCACCGCCCACCGCCAACCGCCAACCACCGCCAACCCCCAACTGCCCACCGCCCACCGCCGCCAACCGCCAACCACCAGCCGTTGCTCAATGCTGCTTCTGTAGTCTTGGGTGTTGTCCATGCCGTGACCCTGAAGCAGAGAGCGTTTCTGTTGGCGTTGCGAACCCTGTTCTTTTTTTTTTCCCTGAAGGACAGCCCTGAGACCTTGCGATAAGGACGAGTGCAGTTGGTTCGTCCTGACTTGTTGGTGTGCCGAGTGCAGGGACGCCGGCGCGACACGCAATCCCGGCCCCACGCCTGACGCACCATCGTCTCTTCGTGTAGGGCCGCGCCAAACTGCGAGAAGTCTTCGCTCAGACGCTGGAGCGCTTTACGGACTGGATCTCGGAGTTGTTGGCGTTGGCGGCCGAGGACTCGAAGAAGGAGGACGAGTACATGAAGAACGCCTGCAACATCCACGCGCACGCGCTGCTCATGCTCCGGAATCTGGACCTCCACGAGATGATGGCGAGCGACGTGCAGCAGATGCTGGTCCCTGTCCCGCACCCCTGTGTGCCCCTGCCCCGCCTCCCCCTCGGTGTGCGCTCCCGCAAGGGATGGGGTGCACTCCAACAGCCCCCCGCCCCCCCCCCCCTCGCCTACCGCCGGCCAAATGTCCCCACAACCGACATCCGCACAATGCCGCAGCCCCACAGCCCAACGTCTGCACCCGTGCACACACCCTTGCCTCCCACGCAGGGCTCCTTTGGACAACTCAGCACCGCTTGGGGGGAGGGCGGGGTCCCGCACCAGCCCCCCACCACCCCTAGACCCCTCGCTGCTCTTCAGTGATCGGGCCAAGTTTTTCTCCGGGCCCTCGGTCAATCAAAAAATTAGTTTGGGCCAAGAGTTTTCTTCGGCGCCTCCAAAGCCCCCCCGCCCACTACCCCCCTCCAGACTCCTCCCCCTAAAAAGGGGCCCTGCTTCCACATCCCAATGCAATCCCCCCCCCCCATCTACACAATGCCAGCAGAGCATGGCATGACTGAGAAGCCCCCCTTTCGAATAGTTTTGTTTCCCCACGTCTTTGTTGGATTGCCTCAGGCAGGGCAAAGCCGGGCCAGGGCTGGTGGAAATTTTACTTTAAGGGGGGGGTTTGGCACAAGGCCTCGGTATCAGATACGGGGGGGGGGCTTGGGGCGCCCGCAAATTTGGTGGCGGGGGGGTTTGCGGAAAGGGGGTCCAAGGGCCACAGGCTTATTTCCTCAATGCCTGGAATCTTGCCTCCAATGATTTCAAAGTGCTGCGGTCTGTTCTCCTCCTGCGTGGCAGAGGGGCACTCGCATTGTGACTGGGTGTGCAGAAGTCTGGGCCTGCATTTCAAGTTTGGCAAGGAGTAGGCGGCAATTTAGTAATGGCTCCAACAAGTGGCGAGGCGGTTTTGCTACGTGATATGAGAAACCAATGATTTGAGATAGGCATGAAAAATGTCGAAAAAAGAGAGCCGCCCTTGGAGCCCCCTCCTGGGGGGGAGGGGGGGGGGTTTGGGGAGGGGGGGGGTTTGGAAAAGGGCTCCAAGGCCCCCGCCCCCCCAACTAAATTTGTCGGGAGCCCAGGTGGGCATGCCGCTGGGCCGGGGGCGCGAGGCTCGGCCTTAGGGTTGGGTGAGGCCAGGGCCAAGGGGGGCTGAAGGCTTGACGGCACACCTGCATATATCCAAACCGCCCCCCCGCCCCCCTCCCTCCCCTCTGTCCCACCGTTTCTGAGGTGGAGGGGCCGCATGGGCCCTCCGGGAACACCGCCCCCTCGGGGGAAATTGCTATCTCACCAAGCGGCAGAAGCAGGGGCTGCCGGTCACGGTCTCCTGGGCCGGGCTTTGTAGCACAGTTGCCTTTTTGGGGGACAACCAGGACAGCGGTCGGTGTTGTTTGTTGCCCTCCTCCCAGTGTGTGGGCAGATCAGTTTGCTGTTGCACAAAATTGTTTGCATGCGTTTTGCTGTCATTGCATGTGCAGCTCTGCATTGGTCTTCGTGGTTTCCTGTTGCAAACACCAAATCACACCAAACGCACACAAGTTTTCAGATATGAAGTACATAATTGTGCTTTTTTTTTGTGACAATCAGTACAGCCGTCAGTGTTCTTTGTTGCTATTGCTCAAACGTGTTGGCATGAATTTCGCCCTAAATGCATGCGCACCTCCACATTGGTCTCCCTGTTGCAAACTGATCCCGCCGGCGCATATCCGTTTTTAGATGTGAAGGAAATAATACTTTGGTTGTAAACAATTAGTTCATTCATAAGTCTTCAACATGTATGTGTTCCTTTGCGGGTGGTGTTTTTAGGCCAAAATGACCGATTTTTGGCCTTTTTTTTGGAACAAAAAGTGATATTCCACAGACCGGAGTTTTTGATTCCCAATAGTTTCTTCGCAAATCTGGCCAAAAGAGCAGCAATTTGCAGTGTGTAATTTCATATTTGCAATGTCAAACTTTGGGGCCTTCAAAACGCCGTTTTGAAATTGTTCCTGGTGTTTTTAGGCCAAAACCCTGACTCGGTGACCCAGTGAGCGGGAAGTGGCTGCCAGAGTTTTGCTTAACAACTCAACATCTCAACAGAGGCCCGAAGACGGCATGATGCCGACATACAAAGAGGGGACAGACGCCAACAACGGGAGGTACGCCATTGCAATAGGGGAGCGGCAACGCACGACCCCGGACAAGAGGGAAGAAGGCCAGGGGAACCAAACACGTTGACAATGCAACGACGCTTTGCATACGCAACCGTGGACTTCATGGAAGCACAGTACAAAAGTATAGTGCGGGCCCGCGAGTGGCAGCTGGCCCGCACACCGATGCCCAACATGACCAGGGTTGAGGTGTGGTACCTCATATGCCCAGGACTCATGATGCCGGTGGTCCGGGTACGCATCGTGGCCGTGGGTGTGTATACCCCGCAGTGTAGCTGCCACCCACATGGGGTGTGCTACACACATGGAGAGTGGCAACCGGTTGTGCACATAGACGGGGACCTACCAGCAGAGCACGTCCTGGTCTCGCAACCGGGCAGATTGCTGCCCACGGATCGCCTAGCGCAGCTAATCGCGGCAGCCTCCCGGAGGCGTTAAGGAGTTCAGCACAACGCCCAGGCATGCAGATCCAACAGAATGCAGCACAGTGCAGCGCAACGCAAATGAGAATAACATAGGGCAACACGACGCCCAAGCACATGGAGCGGACGGAGGCGCACAAAGGAGAGCAGTGCACAAACCTCGTAGGCAGGCCCCGGAGGCTCGGATTCGGCCCCGCCAATGGTTGGGCGGCCCTGTCCAAGCACTTCGGAGGTTACCTGGGCTCGGCCCCGACGGGAAGAGTGGCCCTACCCGGGTAGCCGCGGCCGCCACACCTCATGGAGGCAGCGTAGCGCACAAGGCAGCGCAGCACCGAAGAGCAGGCAGAGACACATAGCGAAATTTGCCAGCACACGAAAGCACACAGCACACCGTACAGCAAAACAAAGCAAAGCAGTGTACCACAATGATGGCGGCAGACAGCCACACCACCCGCCGCAAGCACCAGCGCCAGCCCAACACCCCACGCCCAGTGTGGGGGGCAGACCCACCACATGGGCACTGCACCCACGCACAGCCACCGCCGCCCACAAACGGGGCGCGCGCGCGCAAGAATCACAGGCAGGCCCCGGGGGCTCGGACTCGGCCCCGCCAATGGGTGGGCGGCCTTGTCCAAGCGCTTCGGAGGTTACCCGAACTCGGCCCCCACGGGAGGAGCGGCCCTGCCCGGGTAGCCGCGGCCGCCGCGCCTCATGGAGGCAGCGTAGCGCACAACGCGGAGGCAGCATAGCACATAACGCAGCACTGCAGGCCAAAGCCGGCAGAGGCACACAATGCAACTCGCCAGCACACAACAGCACGCAGCAACACACAACTACAGAAGAGCAAAGCAAAGTAGTATACCACAACAACAGTGGCGGACAGCCACACCACCCGCCGCGAACACCAACACCAGCCAAACACCCAACACCCAGGGTGGGAGCCAAACCCACCACACGGGCACTTCACCCACACCCAGCCACCGCCGCCCACAAACAAGGCACACACAGGGAGCACCACCAAGAGCCCAAGACCCCACACCCCAACGCCAACACGGCGCCCACCACACACGCAACAACCAAGGCCACACTTACACACAACATAGAAGGGATGCTTCCCTGATGCACTCCCGGGAGCCATCACCATCCCGACCACACCGGGAGGGGAAGGCAACCCAAACCTAAGTAAGGGGGTCGCCCCTGCGGGGGGTTGGCAGCCGGCTACGCGGTTGTCCATTGGGCAGCGACCTAAAACATGTACTGCCCGCGAGTAGCTAAGTTCTGTCACCAAGGCCTAGTGCAGGGGCCTTGGGCACGCTTATGAGACACAGCGTCCAAACCATTGGTGGTCACTGCACACGACCAACCAGGGGGTGGACTCACACGAGTCCCTAGCTCCGAGGCTTGGACAGCCCGGAGTGAAGTCCTCAAACGGGGAGCCCCTCAGCAGCCCAGAAAGCAAAAGAGCAACAACGCAACACATTCACCCCAGAACAACCCCAACAAACACCAGTGACAGGTCAGTTTGTAGATTTGGAGACATGTGCAAAAGTGCCTGGTGCCCCTTGCACCACCCAACTGCGAGTGGGACAACCCAACAGCCACAATGGGATGCGGGGAGCGACATGCTACCCCCCTGGCGCCGCAGACCAGAAGCAGTGAGCAGGCCAGCAGAAAAAGAAAGAGCCCGAAACTGGGAGGAACGCAAGCAGCAAAACAGCTGGGCACAAGGCCG
>CAXIWF010000888.1:15000-41905 GCA_964036045.1 Eutreptiella sp. 'Long Island Sound 2002'
AACGTGCCAGAGGGGTTGGGTAACATATTGACTCTAGCCCGCGCCTCCCTTCGTCATGGAGTCATCTGCCACAGAGTGTGGGGGGGGCTGCAGTTCTCGATGAATGGAGAGCATATTGTTTTGCAATGGCTTCTTGCTCGCCATGCTCACACACACATTCAGCTACTGAAAAAACGAAATTTCAGCCTATGGCCACTGCATCATGCCAGTGTGCCATCACAGGAAGTGGTGCAAGGGCTGCACAGAATGTGCAAGCGCCACGCACGCCACTTTGTCATGGGGGTCATGCACATAGTGGGAAGAGATATGTGGTACACCAAACACCCCCAGTTACATAGCGCACCAGCCACAGCCTATTGGGCGCTGTCCCAATCGGCGCAAGAAGCCCTGTTTCTGGCTCAGGACCATCGCCAAGGCGTGGCAGCTGGGGGAGCCAGCCATACACCCCTCCACCCCTCGTGGCTGTGGCACGTCCTCAGCTCTCACCCTCTCCTTCGCGCACAAGCCTCAGTGCAGGGTCAGTACAGGCTTGCCAACGTGGGGCACGTGTCATGGAGTGCCGCGTGCCGCGTAGGGAGTACAACAGGGTGCAACGGGAAGGATCTCACGGTGCTGCGCGACATGAAGGAAATTCACCCACATGGCGCACTGATAGTGGTTAAAACACCACAGCACCGGCAGCCACAGAGCGTGGAATTCCAGCGCCACAGGCTACGGTTGGGTCACACGGTGGAGCATGCAGCGTGGGGCCATCAGGCAGAATGGCAACGTCGTTCTCTGACCCGAGTCATTGAATGGCTCAACGCCCCCTGACCCTTGTTCTGTCTCTCTCAGGATCCGGCAAGAGGCAGCGTCTGAGCTGGCCCAACCAGTGGCAACAACCAGCGTGGGGAAATGAGTGGTACCAGCAGGGTAAAGGGAAAGGCAAAGGAAAAGGTCGGGGTAAAGGATGGATGTAAGGATCGGTCAAAGACATCAGGGACAGACTTCAGCACGCAGCATATACGAGTTTCGTCAAGCCAGAGTCCAGTGCAGCGTGCTTCTGTTGAGGGCCTGGGTTTGGGTTGATGGCGTGGTGCGCAGCGGCACATTCGGAAAGTAAAAGGAAAGAAAAAAAACAAAAAAAAAAAAAAAAAAAAAAAAAAAACAGCGAACAACCGCACAGAAAATAAACAGGTACCGCGGTCCATTACACCAGTATGAAGGCCTCGCACACGGAACCTGAGCAGGCGGCATAGCCGACCGTGACAGGCACGCACCAAACCCAAACCCAAACCTCTCTCTCTCTCTCTCTCTCTCTCTCTCTCTCTCTCTCGCTCTCTCTCTCTCTCTCCCTCTCGCTATCTCTCTCTCTCTCTCTCTCTCTCGCTCTCTCTCTCTCTCTCTCTCTCTCGCTCGCTCTCTCTCTCTCTCTCTCTCTCACGCGCTCTCTCTCTCTCTCTCTCTCTCTCTCTCTCTCTCTCTCTCGCTCTCTCTCTCTCTCTCTCTCTCGCCTCCCCCCCCCCCCTCTCTCTCTGTCTGTCTGTCTGTCTCTCTCAGGACCTGGAAGACGAGGAGGAGTGGGTCGGGGCCCTGTTTGAGCCGGTGCGGCGGGCCTTCTTCGTGGCGCCCACCTGCGGCGATAAGGACTACGCGTTCTACATGTCGGAGGAGGCGGCGCCGGCGGAGGCGACCGTGGCGGTGCTGGTCGGGGTGCACCCGAAGGCCCCCGGGCAGGTCTACAAAGAGGTGGTCCTGTTCAAGCACCACCGCTGCGTGCACATCTACAAGGTCTGCCCGGCGGCCGTGCCCCCCTCGATGCGCCGAAGGGGGTTGGGGTGGGCTGGAGGGGGAGGGAGGGCGGTGGAGGCCGCAGAGCACCAGAGCCCCTTTGCATCACCGGGGGGCCCGCCCGGTGATGCCCGTGGCGCGCCGTCGGAAGAATTCCGCCCGTGGTATGGGACATGAGCCGGGGCCGTGGCCTCTCCTCTGTCGAGAGCGAGGGTGTTCACAAATCAACCCCCCCCCCCCCCCGCGCTTTGTGGAAATGGTTTTTTGATTTTTTCCAAAACAAAAAACTGCAACCAAATTTCCAACAAAATTCCCGAAAAATTTCCATAAGATTTTCGAAACCATTTCAGAAAAATAATTCGAAAAAACAAAAATTTCCAAAAAAAACTTTCAAAATCATCCCCCCCCCCCCAAAAGGCGGCTCTACAATGTCCCAACACGCGATGCCCCCCCCCCCCTCCCCTTCAAGGGGCTTCCCAACATCAGTGAGTTCGGGGGGGGGGGGGGCATTGCTCACAAGTCGTAGGACGTCAGGTGCGGTGAACGAGCGTCCGCAATCCGCCCTCTTGTGCACTGCAGTGAAAGGCGCCTATGGAACGTCACCGAAGGCCTCTTCCTTCTCTGCCTCTGTTGAGCTTCCTCCTCGTACGCCGGTGCAGGGGCGTGCGGGAGCATCTTATTCAGTTTTCTTTTCCAAAACAAGTCCACTGCCGCCGTAGATGTCCATTATGCATTGCGCATTCTACGAATAAGTCACCCGCATCGCAGGCAGACTTTGTTTATGAGGAATTGAAACGCAAGGGCGGGGAGGAGCAGGGCACCTGGGCCTCACGCACACGGGACCGCAGCGAGGCAGGTTGTGGACGGCCTGAGGCCGGAGGTGTGTGGGCAGCAAAAACCGTCTCACGACCCCCGCAACAACCAGCACAACCCCCGGTATGCCACCTACTGGGCCCCGCTGACGCGCAAACGGCACACCATGCCACATTCAGCACAGCCCCAGCACACCAACCACTGGGCTCCGCGAACGCGGAAACGACTGTCCAGGGCCCCGTAAAGAACCAACAATCAGACGGAGTGTCCCACAGCGGGAAACGACACCAGCAAGAGCACCGGCCGCAGCGGCCGACAGAAAGCAGCGACCCGGCGCAACATGCGAAGGGAAGAACGGGTGACTGTCCAGGCCCCCGTAAAGAAACAACAACGCGACGGAATGTCACACAGGGGGAGGGGGGTTCTGGGGGGGTCCCACAAAGGGCCCCTCATTCAAATTTGATCTTCCCTCCGCCAAATTTTGGGTCAAGATTTTGTTTGGGTCGGTGGGTCTCAGAGCCAAAAGGACCCCCCCCCCTCCCCCTCTTATCAACAAAGGCCCCCTCCCCCTCTTATCAACAAAGGCCCCCTCCCCCTCTTATCAACAAAGGCTGATTGCAGGTCAAGGCTCAGGGGGTGTGGGCTGGCTGAGGGCGCGTGTCAGGGGCAGGGGCAAGCGGAGGGAAAGGGAAGAAGACAAGGGCAACGTCGCACGGGCAACGCCCAATCTCCGCAGCCCTGGGGCGGTGGCAGACTCACGGGGGCAGCCGCCCATGCGCCTCGCAGTCCCGGCGTGCGCGAGCATCTGTTTCCCTTCTTTTTTTTGGGGGGGGGGCATCGCGTGATAACTGATGACCGCCCCCCCCCCCCCCGTGGCTTAGCCCCCCCCCTTTTGTGGAAATTGTTTTTTGGAAGTGTTTCCAGAAATCAACAAAAAAATTGAGAAAAAAATTCCCGCGAACATTTGCAGAAAATACCCCAAAGACATCTCCAAAAAACACTTTCAAGAACACCTTCTCAAAAATTATCACCTGAACTCGCCCCCCGCTGGTCACATTCTGTTGACGAAGTATTCCGAAGTAGTACTCCGAATGGCTCTCGAGTGGCGGTGGTGGTGGTGTCCGACTTCGACTTGGGGTCCATCCCGGGGTTTGCGGGGCTTCCCTGAACTCTTCCAGAGGCCAGCGGTGGTCGCGACGTGCGGCGGGCGCCTGGTAGCCCCCTCTCATATGTACTGAGCCGAGGAACAGGACCCGCTGCGTGACCCACTGGCGTCCGAAGACCTGGACACGACACCCCCCCCCCCCCCAGGGATGTGCATTAGAAGGGACCAGACCTCAGAGGCGGCCCCAGAGGCGGTTAGGCAGGCGGTTGGAGGAGGTTGGCCAAGCGGTTGGAGGCGGTTACTGTCGGTTACAAATGCCATTGAGGCTGGCACTTGCCGTCAGGGGGACAGTGGCTGGGCATAGGCTGGGCGCCCTTGAGGGGGGGTACCCCCCCCCCCCCTTCCCCGCGGCGCACGGGGCCGCACTCAGCCCCGACCGACCCCCGCAGATCGTGGGCTACGGGTCGCAGCTGCACCGGCAGCTGGAGTACACGTCCAACGCCAAGACGACGCTGCGGGACCTGCAGCCGTCGACTGATCACCGGCAGTCGATGTGGCCGGACTGGGGCCGTCACGCCGCCGGGGGCCCGGTGCTGGAGCTGGTGAACGAGCACCCGCCCTCCGTCCTCGTCTCGCGGACGACGATCAAGGCCGAGCACGAGGGCGACAAGTTCGTGAGGTGCGGGTCCGAGAGCTTTTGGCGCGTGGGCAGCGACGTGGAGCTGGTGTCGCTGCGCGAGGCTCTGGACCTTGTGGACGACCACGACGACGAGGAGGAGGAGGGCGGGGAGGGGGAGGAGGAGGAGGAGGAGGACCGGGACGGCCCCTCCGCGGCGGCGGGGCAGGCGCGCGCGGCGGACGCGGACAGCAGCGGCGAGGACGACAAGGACAGCGACTCGGGGCACGGGTACATGGACGTGTTTGCGAAGAAGACCTCCGAGGGCGAGCAGTACCTGCCCAAACGCTTCCTGCTGGGTGTGCACGTGCGCGCGCGCGCGTGTGTGTATGCCAATTCCGCGACAACGTCGTCGTTGCCACGGTTTGCGCCTCCGACAGAGCGGGCGGAACTCGTTGAATCGGTTCGCCGGGTCGCGTGGGGCCTGCCTGTCACGTGTGAATGCATTTCCGATACCCAAACAAACGATGTACCGGGGGTTGCTGTGGTGGTGTTTGTACGGTCATGGGGAGCGTCATGCTTCGGGATGAGCAGCGGAGGAGGTCTGCATTCGCTGAACCGTCGGCCCTGACCGCTGACTGGCGGCTCCGGCCGGGTCCTCCGTGACTCAGTCCGCATTAACAGGACAAGGGGTACCATCCCGATGGACCTGCACGAGCTGTATTTCGAGGGGCGGGTCATTTTCCGCCCAAGGAGCGGATCTCCGTTCTGTATGGGGGTCTATCCGTAGGAAGGAAGGCGTTTCATCGGTTGGGCCGGATAGAAATCATTCCTGTGGCACACCACTTTTGGCCGCGTGATCCTGTGCCAGTTCAGGGGATTGTTTTGGTTGCTACAGACACACCGCCACAAGATGGGGCAGCGGTTGTAGCGCAAGTCAAACGGGTGCCAAAGGGCCGCTGGAACTTGGGGTTGAATGCAATGGTATCACCAAAGAGTAGGGCACAGGGCGGTACTGTGGACCGGTCGTCAAAGCGGTGGGTTATGGTACTGGCAAGCGAGGGATTCCGGGGTGGTCAAGTGGTGGCAATGATCGACCGCACCTCCTCCTCCTCCTCCTCCTTTATGCGTGTGTGGGTGTGTGGGTGTGTGGGTGTGTGGGTGTGTGGGTGTGTGGGTGTGTGGGTGTGTGGGTGTGTGGGTGTGTGGGTGTGTGGGTGTGTGGGTGTGTGGGTGTGTGGGTGTGTGGGTGTGTGGGTGTGTGGGTGTGTGGGTGTGTGGGTGTGTGGGTGTGTGGGTGTGTGGGTGTGTGGGTGTGTGGGTGTGTGGGTGTGTGGGTGTGTGGGTGTGTGGGTGTGTGGGTGTGCATGTGCTTTCTGAGTGTCTTTCTGAGTGTTTTTTTCTCGAAAGGCGCCCAGTCGCCGACGGTCTTTGTTGTTTGACTGTCAGCGGCCTGACGAGGTTCTTCTCCCGACCAGTGCCTGCCCTGCTTCTGCTTGTGCCGGGCCTTGGTCGCCTTGCGTCATCCACGTGTGTGTGTGTGTGTGTGTGTGTGTCTGTTCTTGTTTGCGGTTCTCGTCGTGTGTGTGCGCGCGCGCGCCTGCGTATGTTTGTGTGCGTGCGTGTGCACGCGCTTCTGTGCGTATGAGTCCCTGCTCATGCGACGTGCAGCGGCACCGTTGGCCGCTGCACTCAATCGGCTTTCGCCAGCCACACAGGGCTCCTGCCCTCCATCGCTTCGCACGTCCTTGACAGGGCTTCTGCCCGACGCTCTGCTGGAGGGCTACTTCTTCTACCAACGCAACGGCGACCCCACGCTGCTGCACGGGTACCCCATCCGCGAGGACACGGGCGAAGAGCTGGCGGACCACCAGATGGACCACTACCTCCACGTGGCCCTCTTCCACCTGCGCCGCCCCCGCGCCACCGGGGTCCCGGGCTGGTGCGCCCTCGTCACCCGCAAGAGCCTGAAGGACGACGGCCTGGACCTCAACCTGCTGGACCTCCTCTACGCCCCCCCGGGCAGCCCGCTGCACTTGTTGGCGCAGCTGCTGAGCCGCCTCGACAATTTGTCGCACGTGCTGGCGTGGACCCCCAAGCGCGACCGCCTGTCGCCGACCCCCGAGATCAAGTTGGTGCAGCTGCCGCGGCTGCAGCTCAGCTTCGAGTGCCGGCCCGGCCCCGACGGGGCGGTGCGCCTGTGCAGCGTCGACTACACGCGGCTGTTCGTGCCCCTCGGCCACCCGACGCCGCAGCAGCGCCAGGCGGCCGGGCTGCTCAAGGGCATGCCCCACGGGCTGCTGCTCACCAGCGAGAGCGACGAGCTCCACGTGCTGCTGCCCAACGTCGCGCCCTGTCGCCCAGGTCCGTGTCTGGGAGGGCGCGTGGGGGGGGGGTCCGTGGGGACGGGCAGTGTGCCCCCCCCCGCCCCCACCAAACACCTCCTCCCCCCCCACCTACCGCCCTCCCGCCCGCTGCCCCACCGCCACGCCCATCCCCCACCGTACACCTCTCCTTAAGAACCCAATCTTTTTTTGTTAGGGACAGCCCCCACGGACCACCAACCGCCAACCGCCACCAACCGCCACCAACCGCCACCAACCGCCACCAACCGCCACCAACCGCCAACCGCCAACCGCCACCAACCGCCAACCATTGTTCAATACTGTTTCCTGTGCTCTTGTGTCTTGCCCATGTCTCGACCGCGAAGCAGAGAGCGTCCCTGTGAAGGTTCGTTTCTGTTGGCGTTTTGACCCCTTGTTTCCCCCTTTGGCACAGCCCTGCCCCCACCCGCCGTGGGGCACGGGAGCCCAACGCTGAGTCCGCCGGGGGACGGTGGGTCGGGTAGTCTGCGGGCTCCAGCCGCCGAGCGGGCGTCGAGCTGCCCCCCCGGTGCGTCCCTAAGGGCGTTTGGGGGGTGGGGGGGGGGGGGGGGCTGCCAGGGCGTCTGTGGTGGACGGCGGGGACAGCGCGTGGAGGAACAGGGCACCTGGGCCTCACAGAAACACAGCGAGGCAGGCAATGGACGGCCTGAGGACGGAGGTGTGTGGACGGCAAACACAGTCAAACGACCCCGGCAACAACCAGCACAACCCTCAATACGCCAACTCCTGGGCGCCGCTGACACGCAAACGGCACATGCTGCCACATTCAGCACAGCCCCAACACACCAACTACTGGGCTCCGCGAACGCGGAAACGACACCAGCAAGAGCACCGGCCGCAGCGGCCGACAGAACGTAGCGACCCGACGCAACATGCGAAGGGGAGACCGGGTGACTGTCCAGGGCCCCGTAAAGGAGCAACAACCCGACGGAATGTCACACAGGGGGAGGGGGGGGGCGAGCCTTGTACCGCCTGCCGCCTGTGACAGAGGGGGGCAGGGGCTGGCGGGCCGAGGGCACTCCTTGGCTGACCCCCTGAGGAGACCACAGGTCGTGGCCCCTGGGCTTTGCTCCCAGGCCCCCGGGCGCGCGGCGTTGCTGGGGCCCTTGGGACGTGCTCAGCGCGACCCTGTCCCGAGGGCCGCTGCACTGCGGACCTGTCGCGCTGTGGCTACCTCTGCCCCCCTTCCCCCCCCCCCCGTTTGTGTGTCCGTGAGGGCCGGGCTGGTGGTCCCCAACTCCGTGGCTGCACTGCGATACACGTGCGTGCACTGGGCCCGGGGCCCGGGCCGCCGCACGCGCCCGCCCTCTCCCGTCCGCCCGCAGCGATCGGCAGCGACCCCTTCAGCTGCGAAATCGTGCTGCTGCGCGACGAGAGCAACGGGTGGCAGACCCAGAAGCCCATCAACCGCCACTTCCTGTACCCCCTCCACGTGTCGCTGACCTTCGTCCACACCCCCACGCTCCAGGCCGCCCTCTACTGGCTGCTGCTCCGCTACCTCCACCGCAGCTACGAGGACGTCGCGCAGGTGGCCCGGCGCGTCAGCAGGTCCGGGTCGCGCGCTCCTCGAATCGACGCATTGCACGTCCGCTGCATTTTTGTTGCGTGCGGCCGAGCGATCGCGTCCCGTCCCAAAGGGGCACAAGGGCTGCATGGCCCCGCAATGCCCGCCCCCCCCCCCTCCCCTGGGCACACCTTAGCTCGATGACCACGCCGCTCGCTGACCGTGAGAAACCGGTAAAGACACGCAACAGCCAGCGATTGCCGGGTCACCGCCGTGGGCTGCCTCGGAATTTTGTGGGTCTTTGTTAGTGGGGGGCGGTCTTTTGGTCTGGCGTGACAAAGTCCGAGCGCCTTCAGGTGGCCCACATCCGCAAACGGTTGGCGTACAATAGCCACGGGGCTGTCCTACGGGGATACGGTACGTCTGTTCTTGCCTTCGCCAATGGCATTGCGGTTGGAGTGAGTGAGTGAGTGAGTGAGTGAGTGAGTGAGTGAGTGAGTGAGTGAGTGAGTGAGTGAGTGAGTGAGTGAGTGAGTGAGTGAGTGAGTGAGTGCGTGCGTGCGTGCGTGCGTGCGTGCGTGCGTGCGTGCGTGAGTGAGTGAGTGAGTGAGTGAGTGAGTGAGTGAGTGAGTGAGTGAGTCAGTGAGTCAGTGAGTCAGTGAGTGAGTGAGTGAGTGAGTGAGTGAGTGAGTGAGTGAGTGAGTGAGGGAGGGAGTGAACGAGTGGGTGACTGAGAACACGTTGTCACACCGGAGGGCTCACTGCGGGCTCTGGGTCGCTGATGGCCCTGCGAGGAAATGAGCAACACCCACCTTGTCCTCCTTGACGGTCCCCTTGGTGGCCCATGGGCGGCCGGGATGTTGCTTGCATGCGGAGGCCGCGCGCACTCTGCAACGGTCTATCTGAGGAAGGCGATGTGCGGCAGGGATGGACTTGAATTGCGGAGGTTCCCCTGTGGCTGGGCTTAGCTCTCACCCCTACACACACCCACACACCCCTACACACCCCTACACACCCCTACACACACCCACACACCCCTACACACCCCTACACACCCCTGCGCACACCCACGGCACACCCACACCCACCCACACACCCCTACACACCCCTACACACACCCACACACCCCTACACACCCCTACACACCCCTGCGCACACCCACGGCACACCCACACCCACCCACACACCCCTACACACCCCTACACACACCCACGGCACACCCACACACCCCCTACACACCCCTACCAAGGGGGTCCTTAGGGAACTAGATTTTTGTTTTGTGAAGGACCGCCCTCAGGCACCGCCCCAAGGGACCACCAACCGCCAACCACCAACCGCCACCAACCGCCAGCAGCGACCAACCGCCAACCGCCAACCCACCCACACCCACCCACACCTACACACACCCACCCACACCTACACACACCCACACACACCCACACACACCTACACACACCCAGCAACGTCCACCCTCCCTCCTAAATACACGTACACCCACTTACACACCCGCACACATCCGTACACACACGTTGGGCCGCGTCCCATACCCACGCGCCGTTGGCCTCGCCCAGTGACGTGCCCTACGCGTTCGAGGAGGACCTGACGCTGCAGCAGCTCGGCTGCGTGACCGACGGGCACCCCAACGCCTACGCCGTGCGCCTGCGGGTGTCCCTCGCCGTCCCCGTCGTGATGGACCTGCCGTGGGACATCTGCCGCGAGACCGTGGGATACATCACGTCGCTGTCGCATGTGTCCGGGCGGTGCCGCTTGACGGAGGCGGAGGAGGGTATGTCCCTGATCTCAGGCGCTGGAGGGGTTGGCCTGGAGGCGGGCATCGCGGAGCCAGTGGGGCTTGGGAGAGGGACAGACCGATGCGTGTGTCAATTTCCAATTGGCTGGAGTAGAGTCGAGCCCGGCGCTGGGGCAGAGCTACAAGCAAAACGGCCAGGCTGCTGTGCTGCCGTGGAAAAGCAGTGTCACCTTGCCAACTGCACTGTGTGAAAGGACTCCTAATATTCCCCCAGACTGCTAAGCAGCCCCCCCCCCGCGCTTTTAGCCCCGTTGGGACGCCATCAGAGTCATGATGACCTGCGTTTCCGGTGCCATTCCAAGAGCCCTAAGTGCAGCCTTTGTATGTACTGAGGGGTGGTGCGGTACTGGGAGACATATGGTGCTGGGTGGCGGGTGACGGGTGAGCCCGCCTTGACGCTTCATCCACACTGCACACGATGACACAACCCCAGCGGCAGAACAGCGGTGGCACACGGCACGGCTGACGAGGGATCTGTGACAGAGGACACTGGGGCACTGGTGCGGAAACGGGACCGCAGCAGACAATGAACTCGGACCTGTTGTTGCTGCCTGCTTCAGATCTACGGGGAAAGGGGCAGGGATGTCCTGAAGAACCCCAATTTTTTTGTTTCAAGGACCGCCCGTAAGGACAGCCCCCAGGGACCACCAACCGCCAATCGCCGCTAACCGCCACCAACCGCCTTAAGGACAGCCTTGGAGAGGGGCGTAGTGAAGGGGAGGCACGGACTTGTGCATACGCTGCTGCCCATCCTGCTTCCACCACCGTCCCCCCCCCCTCCCCCCCTGTCCCTGCCCTGCTCCTGCCCGTGCCCGGCCTCTGCTCGTGCGTCGCAGTGGAGGTACTGGAGCTTTGCCAAACGCAAAGAAAGCAGTTTGAGATCATCGAGAAGGAGGTGGAGGCGTTGAAGAAGTCGAACCCCATGCAATTGGGGTCGCATCTGAAGATCATGACGGACCCTCAGGTGTGTGGTGGCGCGGACGGGGGGTTGGGGGGCATCCAGCCCTGAATTGGATTCTTTGGCAATGCCCCCCCCCCCCCCCCGGCCTCCTCCCTCCCTTCGACCTCCTCACCAACAACACCCCCTTCAAGCTCAGGGGAAACTCAGGAAACGAGATTCTTGTAATACTTCGGGCTATTATTAGTTCGTCCGACTCTTTGAGGGCCAACGCTACCTTCTTCTGGGTGCTCTGGGGCTCTTGCTTTATTTTCCCATTCCTTTCAGGCCCCCTTTGGAAGCGTAATGGCACACTGCCAGCGCGAGTTGGTACTGGTGCCATCCAGTTCTTCAGGTAGGGGGGTCCGCCCCTCTGGCGACCGATTGTGAAGATTTCTTGAAGCCGGTTGTGTCAGTATCAAGCCTAGGAAGTATCCAATTTTTTTTTTCTGGACACCTCTAGATACCTCAAAATTTCCCCATTTTCCCACTGGATACTTGGATGCCAACTGTTTCTTATTTGGGGCCCTGTAGGGGAATTGGTGACCTTTGGGAAAAATGGGACCTGGAAAAATGCAGAAGTTGCGTGTCCCATCTTTCACCCATTTCCCCCCCCATTTCTACCCCGTTTTTCTCCATTTCTCTTTCTTGTTGGAACATTTTCATACATTTTCCATCGTTTATTTGTAACAACTTCCCATTTCCCCCCCATTTCCCCCATCGCCCCCCATTTCCCCCCATTTCCCCCATTTTTCCGTGGCCTGCTGGATGCTCGGATACGAATACGGATACTTCCGAGGTTTGCAGTATGGACGTTATGCAATTCATCTCCAACATCCATGACCATGTGTCTTGCTTACCCAGGGATCTGGGGTGTTTCCCGTCACACTTCCCACACTTCCGATGGTGGTCGCCCCCACGCTGCACCCCCCGCAAGCCCAACCCCCGCCCCCAACACCCCGTTTCAGCGCAGCCCTGACCCCATCCCAGGGCCCAGCACACGGAACGCGGAGGCGGCAGGACGCAGCGCTGGGGGGTCCTGACTGGGCAGCGGACCTTCTCCGATGCGAAGTCGGTGCCTACCGGCGTCCAGCGTCCAGCAATACCGCCCTCCGGAGGCATGCTCGGGATGCTGCTGGTTCAGTGCGGCGGTATGGCGCTGTTTCGTGATGGGACTGCTGTGGCAGTTATGGCGGTTATGATCATTCAGTCGGAACAGTGATGGCAATCTCCGAAGGGGCATTTACAACAGTTTTAATCTTGCCGAATGTGGCACTTATGACAGTTCTACACATTCCTGCTGTGCCGGCTATCACAGTGTCAATCATTTCTGGTGTGGAATTTACAACCGTTACAATCATGTTTGATGCCACAACACTCAAAACAACCAAATCAGTGACTGAAAGCTCCCACGATCTCCCGAAAGTCCCATTTGATAGCGTGCGCGTCCGCATTGGCGGTGGCTGCCAGGCCACCAACGCCCTCCCCTGCCCCATCTCCGTTTTTGCAAAGCAACGGCTTGGCAGCAGGAGAGCCCCGGTCCCAAAGGGCAACCTGAAAATTGCTCTGCGGGGGGGGGGGGGGGGTGACATGGACGCCCGCCGAAGGAGGGGGGGGGGGAGGTTGGAGAAATGGGGTTCCGTGTCGGGCCCTTTGTTTTGTGTAAGAATGGATGTTGGCGCCAAAGGCACAGGAACACAAAATTTGGCCCAAAAAAGTTTTTTCCACCAATAATTCCCCCCCCCCCCCCCACATTTGAGTAGTCAAAATGATCAGCGCGACGTGGGTATCATTTTGAGCCATAGATGTTGGGTTGACCCCCCCTCCCCCGGCACGGCAGGTCGGGCTACCCCGCCCTGAACCCCCCCTCCCGTCACAGCGGCCAAGGAGGGAGGGAGGGGGGGTTGGGAAAATGGGCTTCCGTGTCACCCCCCCCCCCCCCCCGCAGAGCAATCTTCTTCCCGCCCAGCAGCGTGTCGTGGCTGTGGATGGTGCGGTTCGGTGCCTGGTCCCCCTCCATTCAATCCGGGGGCTGCACGGCACATCGACTCCATCCCAACGCTCAGGCCCACTTGGAGGCGTCCCAGCAGGCTGCCGCCGCAAGCAACGACTGGCTCAAGCGCATTGCCGCGGTCCTGCGCGCCCATCAACTGCCTGCCTCCGCGGCGCAGCTCAAAGTGCTGATCCCGAGGGTCGTCGAGGGCAAACATGAACTGGACCCGTATCAGGTCTGCGTCCTCGAGAACCGCACCGCGTACCTGACGTCCGCGGCCCCCACCGCGCGGTACTCCTGTCCGCCGCGGCCCCCGGAGAGTCGCTGGCTCCTGCACGCGGACCGCAACGCGCTCATCTGCAGTGCCTATGACTTCCAGGTGACGGGCGTGGCACGACGGGACTCGGGAGGCAGGGCGTCAGGGCGCAGGATGTCGTCCGTGTTCAGTGTGTGATGACAGGCACATATGTCTGCATGTCATGTGCTTCGTGTGGGTGGGTTTGGGTGTGTCTGTGTGTGTGTGGAGCTGTGTGACTGGTCTAGTGAAGAATGCAGCGAATGTACGGGGGCACGCCTGGCGCAGACCTCCCGTGCCTTAGGAGGCATGAGCCTCGCTGTGCGAGGCAGTCCGCCAGCAGCCCTGAAACTGGATTGGTCCTTGAGGTAAGGGAAGCCCCTGATGAGCCCCAGCCGATCCGCCCCATCTGACCTCCGTGCATATTCATGAGTAGCCTCATGGCAGGCCTGCCGTGGTACTCCAGGTGGGGGGGGGGTCGAATTGTTTCAGCCTTAGCATGGGGGGCAGTTGGTGATGGCAAGTGATTGTCCTAAAATGCGGGTTATGCATGCGTTACATCAAGCGGTGTGTCGTGTGTTTGCTTTCCCCACCTGCGGCTGCCGGAGAACACGAGACGCGCCGTGTACGCCGTAGCACAGCGGTCGCCGTGCTCTCGGTCTGAAGCAATGGCAGACGTCACCTGGCTCGAAAAACGGGTTGTGTGGAAAGGGACAGACTACACCAACGCAGATATCCCCACAGAGTTCAGGGCAGAAGGTTTTGAGCCCAATTGGTGCACCGATTTTCATTTGTCGCTTCCTTTGAGGCCCTGGCTGGACCTCTGTTTGTGCGCAGTTCGGTGATGGTGCCCAACAATGTTGTTCATTGCAGTCCATTGGTAGGACGTAAACTCAGGTTCCCCCAGGATTCATTTTGGGTCTGGGGAGGGTTAGGGTTAGGGTCACCGAGCTGGTGGAACCAGTCTTGGTTTTATAACCCTTTTTAGGGTCTAGGGTGGACCTACCAGGTTTAGCAGCAGCAGCAAGCAGCAAGCAGCAAGCAGCACGCGCGAAATGGGTAAAAATCAGAACTCCGTTGTGGTGCTTCGGATTCGGCCGAAATTTTGGTGGATGATACCTATGGGTGTGAGGGACAACCACACAAAGTATGAGCCAGAAACTCAACGGTGGCGGCCGGGAACGGGTGTCGCAAGTGGCGGACCTCAGTTTCAAAAACTGCAATTTAGGGCCAAAAACAGCCATTTTTTTGGGCCCAAACAGCCCTAGACCCCATTCAAAACAGCCAAACAAAGGGAAAGTGTGGGTACACTCCATGTGCGGCTTGACTTTCCTGTGTCAACGAGCCCTTTGCGGCCCTCTAACTCCCCCATATGTCCCGGAAACGGCCCCAAAAGGCCCCCAAAAGCCCCAAATTTTGTGCAGATTGGCTGGCGACAGCCACAAACCAAGAATAGGCCATATCTTTGGCTACATGGCTCGGAACGCGATTGAGGGCACCTAGTCCACCCGCAACCCCCCACTTTTTGTGGTTTCCACCCCTCAGAATTGCCCAAATGGACGCCTAGACCCCCGTACCCAGGCCCACTAGGCTGCGGCAAGCTGCAAGCTCAAGCCCAAATAGGTGGGTGCCCAAATGGGTCAACAGGGTCCAATAGGGGCAAAAAAATGACTTTTCTCAAAAATGATCCTACACCATGTGTGATGCTAAAACAAGTGTTTTTGGACTGTTTTGAGCTTGTGGTGGCCCATTTTGGTCCTCCGAAAATCCCAAAATGCCTTGAAGATGCGCTGTTTTGGGACCAAAAATGGGTCAGAAACGCATTTTTCCAAAACTCATTGTAGACCATTTGGGGTGCACAAATGGGTGAAACGAGCCCTTTTTGAGCCCATTTTGGGGCATTTGGACCCCTCACAAGTCCACAAAAGCCTTGAAAGTGGGCCTTGTGGTGAAGCAGTTCACTTGCAAGCCGATTCCACCCTGTCAACGGCCTTCAATGTGTGACTCATTGGTGTCCCTCACCATTCATATCTAATGTTCCCCCCCCCACCAGCTCGGTCCCAATGTGCAGTCTTGATTAGGGTCACCGAGCTGGTGGAACCAGTCTTGGTTTTATAACCCTTTTTAGGGTCTAGGGTGGACCTACGAGGTTTAGCAGCAGCAAGCAAGCAAGCAAGCAGCAAGCAGCACGCGCGAAATGGGTAAAAATCAGAACTCCGTCGTGGTGCTTCGGATTCGGGTGAAATTTTGGTGGATGGTACCTATGGGTGTGAGGGACAACCACACAAAGTATAAGCCAAAAACTCAACGGTGGCGGCCGGGAACGGGTGTCGCAAGTGGCGGACCTCAGTTTCAAAAACTGCAATTTAGGGCCAAAAACAGCCATGTTTTGGGCCAAAACAGCCATAGAACCCATTCAAAACGGCCAAACAAAGGGAAAGTGTGGGTACACTCCATGTGCGGCTTGACTTTCCTGTGTCAACGAGCCCTTTGCGGCCCTCTAACTCCCCCATATGTCCCGGAAACGGCCCCAAAAGGCCCCCAAAAGCCCCAAATTTTGTGCAGATTGGCTGGCGACAGCCACAAACCAAGAATAGGCCATATCTTTGGCTACATGGCTCGGAACGCGATTGAGGGCACCTAGTCCACCCGCAACCCCCCACTTTTTGTGGTTTCCACCCCTCAGAATTGCCCAAATGGACGCCTAGACCCCCGTACCCAGGCCCACTAGGCTGCGGCAAGCTGCAAGCTCAAGCCCAAATAGGTGGGTGCCCAAATGGGTCAACAGGGTCCAATAGGGGCAAAAAAATGACTTTTCTCAAAAATGATCCTACACCATGTGTGATGCTAAAACAAGTGTTTTTGGACTGTTTTGAGCTTGTGGTGGCCCATTTTGGTCCTCCGAAAATCCCAAAATGCCTTGAAGATGCGCTGTTTTGGGACCAAAAATGGGTCAAAAATGGGTCAAAACCGCATTTTTCCAAACATCATCGTAGACCATTTGGGATGCACCAACGGCCGAAATGGGCCCATTTTGAGCCCATTTTGGGGCATTTTGGCCCCTCAGAAGTCCAAAAAGCCTTGAAAGTGGGCCTTGTGGTGAAGGGGATCACTTACAAGCTGATTCCACCCTTTCAACCGCCTTCAATGTGTGCCTCATTGGTGTCCCTCACCATTCATATCTAATGTTCCCTCCCCCACCAGCTCGGTCCCAATATTCAGTCTTGATTAGGGTTAGGGTTAGGTCGATGATTCCGAGCTGCAAGACTTTTGCTTCCCGCTGGCTGTATTTATGTGTTTGTTAGGGCTGAGCTTTACCCCGTTCTGTTTCCGTACTGCCGGCTGCTGACGACATGCCCTGTACTCTAGAGCATCTGTTTTGGAGTAAGAGTTTTTCTCTGTCGCACTTCTGTCTTGGTTATAACACGTCACGTTTGTCTTAAAGATAGTCCAGCCCTGTCTTGGGTTTATCACAACATGAGAATTGGTGCCCTGGTTACACGAATAAACAATTTCCCCCTCCCCCTGGCAGCAGAGGTGTGCACAGAGGGTGCGCAAAGTGTGATTTGACTCAAGGAGATTCTCATGTGCTCCCCCGCCAACAATGTCCTGCAACAGCAGGGCGCCTAGCCTCATGACACTTGCATTGTTTTGCATGACCATTGCCCTGCGACCATCTGGCTGTGCTCCATGTTGTCCACACTGCATTTACTATGTGTTGGTCCATTAGTTTCCCTGACGAAGTGTGTGTGTGTGTGTGTGTGTGTGTGTGTGTGTGTGTGTGTGTGTGTGTGTGTGTGTGTGTGTGTGTGTGTGGAGCCCCGGTAACGGGACTCTCTGTCTTACCTGCTTGCCCTCCATTCCCCTGCTCTGTTTCAAGGCTACACATGGTGAGAGAAGTGCGGACACCTGGTGGTATTGCGAGAGGGTAGCTAATCACAAGCAAACGCCGTTGGTCTATCGTCCGGGTTCCTGGTGAGGAGGGGCAGTGGGCAGGGATAGGGGTGAACCCACCCTGAAGTAAATTTTGCAGAGCCTTACGCTCGGATTGCTGTGCAGGCGTGACCGCGGGCTTGCCCAAGGCTGCCGTGGAGCTGCTGGCCCTGTTTCTCCTCACACAGAAAGGCGCCTAGTGCAGGCGGGACATGCTACTGTTTTTGTTCTACTTTGCACCTGACGAGATCTAGTACATCCAGACCAGTCTTTTCTGTGCTCTGTTTGTCGCCGAAGTGTGTGTGTGTGTGTGTGTGTGGTTGAGCGGTGGCACTGCGGATTGATTTTCATGATGAACCGGTTGTAGGCAACTGAGACACGGGCTTCTCCAAGGATTGTTTAGGTCTGGGGAGTAAGGATTGGATGGCGCCTCACGTTGCATGCCTGCCTTTTGTTGCGCTCTATCCAACTTCAACAAACCGAAAGACGCCTGAGGCTGCCCTGCAACCGCTTTTCTTCTGCTTTCGCTCTTGTTTTTGCAATTCCCGACGTGTGTCTGTCTTTCTGTGCGTGTGTCCACGCATGCGCCCTGAGAAGTGACAAGGTGTTGGGAGTTGGTGGCAGTGCCCACTGTTACCGTACGTGCAGTGCAGTGCAATGCGGATGGTCTCCGGCGGTCCTCTCTCTCTCTCTCTCTCTCTCTCTCTCTCTCTCTCTCTCTCTTTCACCGATGCGCCCGCTGCTCTATGGACATCCCTCCCCGTGTGCACAGGCCAAAGTGCTCGGCGACTTGACCTCCCTCCCGGACCTGCCCCCGCGGGCCCTCCCCCTCCCCGAGGCGCTGCGCACCGTCGTCAACTTCAGCAGCGGTGCGGCACGGCTGGACAGCCCCGAATCGTTCCTGCTTCTGTACTCTCTGTTCACCCGCACCGTGCGCCTCAAAATCTTCAGCCGCGTGCCCGTTGCGCAGCAGCACAGCTTCACACGCCTGCTCCTGAACCTGCATCCCCACAGTTCAGGTTTGTTTGTCAGTGCACCTGCCTCGGCGTGCTGTTGCCTCTGCCTCTGCCTCTGCCTCTGCCTCTGCCTCTGCCTCTAGGGGGGTGTCCCCTGCGGCATGCCGGAAGAGAAATCAGTATTGGGAGTGTAGATTCTTGCAGCAACTTGACGCTGTATTTTGTGCTCTGCGTGGGTTATCATTAGACCAATGGTTGCAATTGTTGTTTTTTTGCACTTGGACATTGCTTCTACACGAACATTTGCAAATGCAACTCACCGTTGTGGGGCCATAGGGGGGGCATATGTTGTGCTTTTCTGCTACGTGGAACATGTGTACGGCAATTCACAACCGACATCGCTTTCGGGACGAGACATACCGGGTCGTTCTTCCTTCATTCTTCCCCACACCTTCTGTAAATGCTGGTATGCAATGGTCCCAGAGCCGTGTTTTGCCACATGGTCGGCCGTTCCTGTCCCCACTCTTTCTAATCATCTCCGACGTGCTGGCACCTGCATCAGTGGACTCTGACATGGTGCCAACACCTGTGTTCCCTTGTGGAGAGCGCGTGGCGGTGGGATCAACAGGGATGGTGCATTTGAGAACGGTTGCGTTGCAGGGGCTTTCTCTTCCCCGACGGCACATACACCGTCTCTGCCTCTGCCTCTGGCCCTGCCTCTGCCTCTGCCTCTGCCTCTGCCTATGGGAACGCTCATCCTGCGGCGCACAATTCGGGTACTTGTCTCGGAACAGGGGAAATGGTACCCTTTGTGGACCGTCCTTTAGAATGGGGAGTGGCTATCGCAACAGTTGTCTGTTTGGCGTATTGTGCCTCGCCATTGTGCCTGTTTGACGTGCTTCCTTCACCCAAAATTGAGGAAAATCAATGCGTTGCCAGTTACCCTTTACCCTGCGGCGCGCAGGAAGCGTTCCCTACACCTCTGCCTCTGCCTCTGCCCCGGCCTCTGCATCTGCTGTTGTCTTCATTTCTACGTCTGTCGCTGCCCCTACCTCCACCCGTACCTCTGCCTCCACTTTCACTGCGGCCTTTTCATGTGCTAAGCCTCTGCCCTCATCTCTGCCCCTGACGCTGCTCTTTCCCCCGCCTTTGTTGGTTTGTGTGCCGGACCTTGCCCCCCGCCCCCCGCCCAAAGGCCCTTCGGTCGTCAGGGTAGTGCACACCAGCCGGGTATAGACCCCCTGAGCCGAGATTCCCGTCCTCTGCATGCACCCGATGCCTGAACTAGAGGCACGGGGGTTCGAATCCCCCGAACGGCTGTCCCTGGCACGGGGGTGTGTGGGTGCCCCGTGAGCCGGAAGGGACGCCGCGAGTGCCAAAGGGTACCGTGACGCTGCGTCCGGCGATCGCACGCCCCCCGTCCCCGCAGGCCACGGCGTGCTCCAGAGCGTGCTGCACATCTTGGCCAACAACCCGCAGATCTGCATGGAGATGCCCAAGCTCACGAGGCCGCGGTCCCTCAAGACCGCGGCGCATTGGCGGCGAAAGCTCGCGGCGATTCATCAGGAGCTGGTGGACCACGAGCTGAGGGGGAACCTCCACTGGCCCCCGGCCCCGGCGGACGTCCCGGCCCTGGCCCTGCCCGCCGTCCTGGGCCCCACGCGGCAGTCGCACGCGCCGCAGCGCCGGTACGCCGCCGAGGGGGCCCTATGCCCGGGGCTCGTGTTCGGGCCCCCGAGCGCCGTCGCGGAGGCGCCGTGTGCCCTCCTCTTCGAGGGGCTGCCCGTGTTCCAGACGTCGTGCGACCGGCGCCGACTGGCCCCCCTCCGCATGGGCGCGCTCTCTCGCGACGCGCAGTGCCTGCAGGTGCTCATGCCGCAGGGCGGGTGGGGCAGGGGAGGGGGGCGGATGCCACGTACCCAGCACGATCTGTCCCGTCAGACTTTGGGTCAAATCACCTTCAAGAGACGTTGTTGGATCAAGCGCAGGCTTGGGCGCCGTATACCCCCATTTATCGGGGGTGATTCGCGTAGCGGACCCCAGTGGGTGATGTCGGATATCTGACCCCTTGTAAAATCATCATTTCGGGAGACGAGATTATACCCAATTGCGTTTTTTGATTTGGACCCCTTCACTCCCCTCGTACCTGGGTACCATTTTTGTTTTTTTTCGGGGGGGTCAAAACTTGGTTGGCCTCTCGCCGGCACTGTGCGTTGATTCGGACCCCGGTCCCATTCACTTTTTCCTTCTATCTCGACCCCCTAACCATGACGGAGGCCCCGCGTGCTACCTCCGGCCTTCCAAGACCGCCCCCCCCCCCCACTAGACCCCACCGGCGAGTGTTTAGCTGTTTTCGGGCCGGCTGTTGCGTAGTGTTGCTCTCGCGGGGGGCGGGGGGGGGAGGGGCGTAAGATCCGTTTGTTCACGCAACACTGTTGGGGTGACGCACACAGGCCCCCCACGACCACACCGCTCAGCACCCCTCCAATAGTTAGAGCCGACGTTTGGGCATTGTTCTTCGTCACAGAAATGTGGCGCGATCGGTTCGTTTTGACGATTGTGGTGCAATTTGTGCCCTGCGAATTTTGTCCCGACGCCATTTGTCCCGCATCGGGACAGGGAAAACTTAGATCAGGAGAATATGGATGTGGACAGGTCTTGAAGCCCTCCCTTCTACCAAATACCTCCTTCAATTGTACGGATGCCACGTGGCAAAATGTGTGCACCGGACACGGGCAGACTTTCATTTGACCTGCACTCGAGGACCATCGCCACCCCTTCCCCCGTGTGCGTGCCCCCTTCCCAAGCCCCGTTGCCCGATCAACAAGCCCATATCCCTCCGAATGGGCGGTGCGCTTGCGCGTCCCTCCCCCGGCGCTGCCGCGGGGGCAGAGGGCGCGGATGTCGCGGGGGGGGGGGGTGCTCACCGCCAACCGCAGTGGTCGGGGCAATACCGACGTGCGCCGGCGGTCAGGGCGCGGCCGTCTCCGGTCCCCTGGAGCGCCGGGTTACAGCAAAATTTTCCTTCATCTCCAAGGAATAGACCCCCCCCCCCAAAAAAAGTTTGGCCCTCCCAAAGACAAACTCCCGTGTCGTTGCCCTTTCACTCATATCTTCACTTATTCATCTTTTTTTTTGTCAATGTCGCACGTGCCCTGGAGCGGGGGGGGGGGGGGGGCACGTCCCCCCCCCCCTCCTCTCGGCCCCATGGGCCCAGATTGTCGCCGAGGGCCCAGTTTTGTCACGTCGGACTCTTTTGAGGCCCCAAGACTTCGGGCGCCCGTAGTGTTTTCTTCGTTTCTCGGTCCGGGAACGTCCTGGCGATAGGTCAGGTATCACACTCTCCTCCGCCCCGTGACGATCATTGCGAGGCAACACATGTTTGGGGGCCACCGCCCCCGCCGGGCTGCTGGCTAGACCCCCCCCCCACTCTAGCCCTCCCCCCCAAAGGGGCCTTCGGCCCACTTCTACTTGGGGGAGGGGGGCTAGGGCAACCCCTGCTCAACCGGCATCAGGTGGGGGGGTGTCTCCCGCAGCCCAGATGGGCTGTTTGCGCAACAGGAGCGGGAGCCCATCAGGGGCAGACCAGCCGTGAGGGGGGAAAGGACATATAGTGGACGGCCCGGACAGCGCGTGGAGGAACAGGGCACCTGGGCCTCACGCACACAGAAACACAGCGAGGCAGGCGATGGACGGCCTGTGGACAGAGGTGTGTGGACAGCAAACACAGTCAAACGACCCCGGCAACAACCAGCACATCCTCAATACGCCAATTATTGGGCGCCGCTGACACCCAAACGGCACATCCCGCCACATTCAGCACAGCCCCAGCACACCAACTACTGGGCTCCGCGAACGCGGAAACGACACCAGCAAGAGCACCGGCCGCAGCGGCCGACATAAAGTAGCGACCCGACGCAACATGCGAAGGGAAGAACGGGTGACCGTCCAGGGCCCCGTAAAGAAACAACAACCCGACGGACTGTCACACGGGGGGGGGGGGAGAAGTCCCCGTGGCACGCCGTAGCCGCGCAGGCTCTCACAGCGTTTTCCGAACCCGCCCTCTTCCACCCCGACCCAACGGGGCACCCAAGCCCCCCCCATCCGGGCGCGGGGGTGGACACATCCGTACGCCAGGAAGTACCAACCGGCGCCCTCGTTCCGCCCTGAGGGTACATCCCCCAGTGCCACACGCCCGTTTTCTACTTCTTTTTGGCCATCATACTTCGTCCTCCCTCTTGCCTCCTCAGGGCGGTCCTTAAGAACCCCAAATTTGTTTTTGTTAAGGACAGCCCTGAAGGACCCCCAACCGCCACCAACCGCCAACCGCCACCAACCGCCAACCGCCACCAACCGCCAACCGCCACCAACCGCCAACCGCCACCAACCGCCAACCGTTGTTCAATTCTGGTTTCTGTGGTATTGTGTCCTGCCCGTGTCTTGACCGCGAAGCAGAGAGCGTCCCCGTGGACGTTCGTTTCTGTCGGCGTTACGAACCCCCTTTCCCTTCATAAGGACAGCCTCGTACCCCCTGTTCGAATGTGCATTTCCTTCCGCTTCCCGCCCCCTGTCCGTGTTCCTGCCGTCGCGCCCCCGGCCCCGCAGGTGTTCGCCACGCAGCCCCTGTCCCCCGTGGCGCACGACTTCGTGGTCCCGCCGGGCGCCGTGGGCAGCCCCATCGACGGCGCGCTCCCCTTCGACCTCCGCACGCACCCGTGCACGCGCCACCCCCTCGCCACGAAGGCCCTGGCGCGCATGGCCGCGGAGATGCGCACCTTCGCCGCCATGTACAACGAGGGCGCGGTCCCCAACCGCGAGAGCGTCGGCCTCAAGGGCCTGCCCCCGGGCGCCGTGATGGAGATCGTGCAGGGGCAGCGGCCCCCGCTGCAGGCGGCCGTGCAGTTCCTGCAGCGGCTGCGGGAGGCCCTCCGGGCGCTGAAGGCCAGCGACAGTCAGTTCGTGCACGAGGGTATCGCTGTCCCGGTGTTGGGCGGTGGGTGTGGGCCGGTGGTTGGGCGGTGGTCCGGACGCGCCACGAGGGCCCGGCGGGGGAACCAAATGTCGCCCAGTGCCCGCCTGCCGCAGTGCCATCCGCACGGCGGGTTTTGCGTGTGGGCGTTGGCGTGTCCGCATAGTGCGCGCGCGCGCGCGCGCGTGTGTGTGTGTGTTTGTGTGCCGCGCGCGCGCGTGTGTGTGTGCCCGTGTGTGTCCATGAGTGCAGGCTACAGTCCGGGACGCTCTTGGATCGGGAAGGGGCCTTAGTGGTTTCGTGCACGAGGGTATCGCTGTCCCGGTGTTGGGCGGTGGTCCGGACGTGCCACGAGGGCCCGGCGGGGGGACCGAATGTCGGTACAGACCAGCCCCATGTCATCTTCCACTCGGTAATACCCGCCCCCGTCACACCCCGACTTCAGTAGGACCGAGCCGTGTCCCGTGAACTGCTCGGCAGGACAACGCTACTTGGGACAGTGCCGCATGTGCTGCGCACCAGTGGGCGCCTCTGCGGTGGTGTGTGCTGTGCCCGTGTCTGGCGACTGTGACGGCGTCGATGGGAGCCTGTGGTATTGCTGTGTGCCTCTGTGTGCCTTTGTGTGCCCGTGTGTGCGCGTGCGCGTGTGTGTGTCTGGACCGCCCCACCGACATTGCCCGCCATCGCAACTCGCTGCTGCTGTGACTTGCAGAAAGGCGCCCATGCCCAGCCTCCATGACTTGTTGCGTGTTCATCACTTCAGTGTTGGCCCGATGAGGAGGCTTCACGCCCAGTGCCCGCCTGCCGCAGTGCCATCCGCACGGCGGGTTTTGCGTGTGGGCGTTGGCGTGTCCGCATAGTGCGCGCGCGCGCGCGTGTGTGTGTGTGTGCCGCGCGCGCGCGTGTGTGTGTGCCCGTGTGTGTCCATGAGTGCAGGCTACAGTCCGGGATGCTCTTGGGTCGGGAAGGGGCCTTAGTGGTTTGGGGTTACCTTCGCCCTATCCGCCCCCCCCCTCCTTCGTGGCCCGACGCGAGGGGAGGACTGGGCCACCGATGTCAGGTGTCACCTGCCGCTCTGCCCTTCCGTGGCCCCGCCTGACTCGTAGGTGCGTGTGCTGTACCGGGGGCACGTCAAAGGGGTTGGGGTGGCGGGGGTAAGCCCCAAGTTGTGGATGCCCTCGGCCGGTTCCAGCAACGCCAAGACATCCGTCGGGCTATGTATTCTTCGCCTCCTCCCGTAGCAATGGACGTTGTTGGGGGTGCTCTTGTTGTTCTCCTTCTGTTCTTGTTCTCAAAAAGAGCAAAAACAAAGCGTACGCGAGTTACATAAACAAAAGGTACAGTTTTTCTGTCACCGTTTGTTGGTTCGTGATTTGCAGCAAACAACAAAAAAAGAACAAAAGCAGACAAAACACAGTACGCGGCCCACGTTCACCCCCGTTCCCAGGGATTCAGGAGCTCGTGAAGAGAGGCAACCAAACGGCCCCCAGCGGCCCGCAGCAGCAGCCCCTGTCCGAGGCCAAGTACCGCCTGCTGCGGCACAGCGGCCACGAGCCCTCCGTCGACTTCACCGACGCGTGCGCGCTGCTCCTGAGCCCCCGCGGCGGCAGCGACTGGCGGCTGCTGAACCCGTTCGTGGGGGACGTGCCGGCGCTGGAGGACTTGGCGGTGTGGGTCATGCTGCATTCCGCGCGGATCACGCAGATCAACGGCGCGCTGGAGCAGTGCGGCGAGCTCCTCGCGATGCTGGACGGCGTGGCGACCGCGGCCCGGCAGCCCCGCAGCAACGCCGCCGCCCTCGCCGCCGCCATCACGCAGAAGTCCGAGGGCCTGGGCCGCCTGCTGTGGGCCCCGCGGTCGTACGTGCCGCTCCCCAGCGCCGGGGCGGCCACGGACGTGACCTTTGACCCCCGGTTCCTGTGGTTTGAGTTTGTGGATAACAAACTGCTGCGGCAGCGGCAGGTGCGGCTGCTGCTGCCGGGACCACAGTCCCGCCCCCCCCCCCCCTCTTTTGCCTCTGCCTCAGCCTCTGTCTCTTCCACTGCCTCTGCCTCTGCCTCTGCCTTTGCCTCTTCCACTGCCTCTTCCACCGCCTCTGCCTCTGCCTCTGCCTCTGCCTCTGCTTCTGCCTCTGCCTCTGCCTCTGCCTCTGCCTCTGCCTCTGCCCGTGGAGATTGAGGCTCGCGCACAATACACAGCGGAACACCGATGCAGGGGCCTACCGCCCCCCTCCCCCCCTCTGCCCACTGCTGCCGCCACTGCCAATGTCGCCGCCACTGCCCCCCGCTTCGCGCGTCGCACCCCCCGAATCTATGGTCAGGTGGCCCTCGTGTCCGATTTCCTGAAAGAGGCCAAGGCCGGGGCCTCCGCGGTGAAGCAGATGATCATGGGCGCCGGGAAGACCACCGTCGTCTCGCCGCTCCTGTGCCTGTTCCTGGCGGACACCACGCGCCTCGTCTGCCTCGTGGTCCCGGGGTCGCTCTTCGGCTTCACCCGCTCCATCTTGGCCTCCGTCTTCTCGACCATCGTCCAGAAGGAGGTCGTCGCGCTGCAGTGCGACCGCTCGACGGAGCTGGAGCTGCGCCTGCCCCAGAAGCTCGCGCGCGCCAAGGCCCGCGGGCACGTCGTCATCGCCAAGCCGCAGGACGTCAAGGCCATGATGCTGCGGCTCGTCGAGAACCTGATCATCTGCGGCGAGCCCCGCAACCGCAAGAACGACGCGGCGCTCCGCGCGGAGACGCTGGCGGTGGGGCGGTGCGTGGGGCACCTGCGGGAGGCCGTCTGCATGATCGACGAGGTCGGCCTCATCCTTTGCTTTTTTTTGGGAAACACGACTCTGAAGTCCCAGGCCACACGACAATGGCGGAGTTGGCCCAATATACCAGAGGACATGGAAAATATGTTAAATGATATAAAATAAGCAAATAAGCAACAACAATTTCCAAACCAATAAACAAATAAAAACATACAATATACAGCGGCGGGGGGGGGGGTTCTGCTGGGGATATTTTCGGCAGGGGAAACTTTCGGCACCCCCAAATTCTGGGGAACGATAAATGCTCAAATCAGCACGGCCTGAGGTCGGCTCTCCATATTTAGGGGGGGTACTAACTCGAGGCAAGGGTGTAATGAGGGTTCAGTTTCCTTAGGTCCACCCAATTCCCCGCACGGCGAGTAGTGCCCAAATTACTGGTCCTCGTGACGCAAAAAAGTTCGCAGGGAAAATTTCGGCACCAAAGCCGAAATTTTTCTTCACGAAGTTGTCCCCTGCCGAAGTCCCCCCCCCGCCCCCCCTGTACAAGACGACCACCACAACCCCTGGTCAGACGAAGGATGGTTTGCAGAGATTCAAGATGTTATTATTATTACAAACGGGGCATCACACGAGAGATCGCCCCTTCCTCGACGCTTGAGGGCAGTGGTAGCCAAATCAGAGGGCTCCGGGTGCGCAGGTTCCCTGTCTCTCTTTGTCTCTCTCCCCGGGTACGCAGGAGCCATGCCGTCCGCCCTCGGGTGCGCCCTCTCTCCCTCCCTCCCTCTCTCTCTCTCTCTCTGTCCCCTCCCCCCCTCTCTCTGTGTGTCTCTGTCTCTCTCCCTCTCCCTCCCCCCCCCCCTCTATCTTTCTGACCCCCCCCCCCTCTCTCTCCCTCCCTCCCTCTGGCTCTCTCTCTCTCTCCCTCTCTTTCTCTCTCCCTCTCTCTCTGTCCCTCTCTCCCCCTCTCCCCTCCCCCTCTCTGTCTCTGTTTCTCTCTCTATCTCTCCTCCTTTCACTCGCTCTCTGACCCCCCCCCCTCTCTCCCTCTCTCCCTCTCTCTCTCCC
>CAXIWF010000889.1:0-27648 GCA_964036045.1 Eutreptiella sp. 'Long Island Sound 2002'
CACCAATTCATCCTATGCACCGCAAAAGAAAAAGCGAGCGAAGAAATGTGAGCAATACATGTGAGCAATAAATGTGAAAGAAGATAAAAACTTGTAGGCTGAGGCATAGAGAAAATCAAACTTAAAATGTATCTGGGTATGTGATAGGTGATAATTATGGCGATAAAGGCGGAGAACAGGCAGACTAACCTGAATGGCCCGAAATTGAGGTTTTGATACATTGTACGACGAATTCATCGCGGGGTATGCCGGTGTAACTATTGGCATGATATGCTTGGCATCTGAATGATTACCGCTGGGGTTCCAGACGGGGAGGTATCGCCCCTGCAAGTCTTCAACTTTGGGATTTTCAGAGTGCTGAAGACATACTGGCAGCGGCCATTGCCACATGACGAAGGTGTGGAAAAACCACTCAACTATAGTAAATGGACACGCATTGGCATGGACCTGGCATATCACAGCAACTAGAATGGCAAAGTTTACACCGCCTAGAAAACCCAGGACGTTCGAGTAAAGGCCTCGTTGCCGAGCCCAGTACTTGATAGTGCGTAGTGCAACTGAGAACGTTTTCACATCTGGGATTAAGCGCAGAATCCATTCCGCTACACGTGCTCCGTTGAGACTACGGATGCTTTGGTCGTCCAGGCCACGCAGATACTTGAGGTTTAAAATGTCGAGAGTGGCTGGTAAGGGCATGATCTGCAGGGCAGCGAATACCATGTCTATATGCTGCCCATCCAAAATAAACTTTAGTACTGGTGTGTAAGCCTCGGGTATAGAGAGTACAGAATCAATCATATCATGCTGAACTAGAGCGGCTGTGAATGATTCGAAGAAATCGTGGCGAGTAACGAAAGACGGCGCTATGCACAATATGTCTATGTCGCTGTCCACGTTATGAACTCCTAACCTGGTTGAACCAAATATACGCAACTCGATTCCTCCACCATTCACCAAGCAATCATCAGAAATGTTCTTGGATCTTCCGAGTTCTTTAGCCCAATCTACGACTATTTTATGGAGTGTATCTATGACACTATGACGCATCACTTGGCCCTCGTGCGTTTCAAAGACGGTACAGTGATTCCTGAGAAAATACTCCAACGCATCATTCTCGATCAGCTCACTACGCGTCGGAAGACTGTCATCCCTTATAACAAGCATGCCATTATCTGTTGCAGCAACTTTGGTCGACATTCTCGCTTATGCAAGATTGTATGTGAGTAAGATATCTTGTTATCACGAAGTATAAGTTATATCTGCAAACCCACCGCACACAGGAACGACAATCACCAACAATACAGCAGAGCAGGTCTATGCATCAGAGAGGAGATAAGATCATCAGTATATAATAGGGATACGAAATTAACGGTACAGTGAATTAAAAAAAGACACTGCTGGAGTCAATATCATACACATACAGGTAAGTTTTTTTTTAGAAACTGAGAATTCAATGGAATCTGGGAATAAGTTTACCGCAGCAGGAATAAATTTTTATGATAAACAAGTTTTTATCTGCGGTAAATTTACTCAATACGGGGGGGGGGAAACAGGGAAATCCTGCCTGCTGAGCTGAGAGAATTTATCAAGTTGTAAATTCTCTAAGCTCAGCAGGCAGGATTTCCCTGTTTCCCCGTATAATAATAGGACCTATGTTTGCAAAAACAACAGCCGCAACTGTACAAATAGCGGCTTCTATAGAATAGTTTGATAGACTTGACAGTAAATTTTAAAAAAATTATTTCAGAGAGATCTGTGCCGGGACGGCGTGTGCAAGTTGCCAGTGAAAAAGAAAGTTCAACTTTCTTGATCAGCAATAAACAGCTGAGCCCACTGGATCAGGACGATCTTGTGACAAGCCTATACAGTCTGAGCAGCAGAGCAGATGTGGGCTGCTGCTCAGACTGTTTAGGCTTGTAACAAGATCGTCCTGATCTTCAAGAGTCTGCGATAAATAAATTCAGTGTTATTCTAAAGCCGAGGGAAATCACGTAGCCTTTTCTTTTACACCGAAACATGTCACACATATGAAGTTAACAGAATTCGGATGGAATACTACAACTACTTATATAAGCTGCTGTACGAAACACGCCTACTGCATTGTGTACAAATATATAGGCTATTTTATCTACGTGGTTCAATCACGAGATGCACAATGCAAGCAAAATGGAGAAGGAAAAAGGAGGTTGGTAAGCACTATGTGGCCTCCACCACAGAGACACTTCACAACCTTGTTCCCTGGATGATTCGTTCCATATTGTCCATGTACACTGGGTCAGTAACATTACTGTTGAACTTGAAGTCAAGAGCTGGGAAAGTAGGAAAAAACTCTTGGGCGATGCCTCAATCCCTCCTGCCCATCGCTAGGTCCCAAAACTAAAACAACAAGCCAAGATAACCGCTGTAGCAATATTGAGAACTGCAGAGATGAGAGAAGGGCGGGGGGAGGGAGGATAGGAGGTGTGGGCGGGGGGGGGGGGGGGGGGGGGGGACCTAGAAGTCCTCGTCGAAGGCGAGCACCTGTTGGGCGGAATCCACCCCGACGCCGCTCTTGGCGTACTCGGACACGCGCTTTTCGAAGAAGTTGGTCTTGCCCTGCAGAGAGATCATTTCCATCCAGTCGAAGGGGTTTGACGTTTTGTACTTCTTCTCACAGCCCAAAGCCTGCAGCAGGCGGTCTGCGCAGAACTCGATGTATTGAGACATGAGCTTGGAGTTCATGCCGATCAGCTCCACGGGCAGGGCTTCGCTAATAAATTCCTGCTCCATAGATACTGCGCTGCCGACAATTTCGTAGATACGTTCTTGGCTGAGCTTGTTCACGAGTTTAGAGTAGATCAGACAGGCGAAGTCGCAGTGGAGGCCCTCGTCGCGGGAGATGAGCTCGTTGGAGAAGCAGAGCCCAGGCATGAGTCCACGCTTCTTTAACCAGAAAATGGCGCAGAAGCTACCAGAGAAGAAGATCCCCTCAACGGCAGCAAAGGCCACAATGCGCTCGGCGAAAGAGGCGTAGTCACGGTTGCACCACCTGAGGGCCCAGCTGGCCTTCTTCTGCACGCAGGGCACCGTCTCAATAGCGCTGAGTAGGTGGGACTTCTCCGTCAGGTCTTTCACGTACGTGTCGATCAGCAGTGAGTACACCTCAGAGTGAATGTTCTCGATCGCAATCTGGAAGCCATAGAAGCAGCGGGCCTCAGCAGACTGGATTTCGTTAGAGAAATTCATGGCGAGGTTCTCGTTGACTATTCCGTCAGAGGCGGCGAAGAAGGCCAGCACGTGCGAGACAAAGTGCTTCTCGTTAGAATTCAAGGCGGTCCAGTTCTTGTGGTCGTCCTGCAGATCAATTTCCTCAGCGGTCCAGAAAGAGGCCTCGGCTTTCTTGTACATATCCCAGATCTTGAAGTATATTAGTAGTGAAAGGGAAGGCAACAAAGAAAACATATTAGAATCATGGGAAATATTTTTTACATCTGGTTTTAAAATAGCGAGTTTGTGTTTCTTACATCTGCGTGCTTGATGGGGAAGAGAACAAATCGACCTTTGTCTTCGATAAGAAGTGGCTCAGGCTTCAACTCCCCGTTGAGTTCCTTCTTTTTGAATTCCGATACGATATTCACATTACAAGAGGCCATCTCTTCGACCAAAGTCTGTTTGATGAATTCAACATCCGGAATCGATTCAAAGGAATCAGAGCGCTTGTTTTCGGAGAGGGCGGACATTTCTTTTAGGGTTAAAAGGTAATAAGAATATTATTGCATTTACTCTTTACTTTACTTGTGGGTCGACTTAACTTTGCAATTTTTGAAATTATGTTGCAAACTGACATTTTCTTTCATTTTCTCCGTCAAAGCAGAACATTTTCTTCGTTGGCAAGCAGTTTGAAATTTGAAATTTGACAACTTCGGAAAGCACGACTAGCAGACAGCCCGACCATCCGATCAAATTCATTTGCAAAATTCGTCCCAAATAATTTGCCGCATTTGAATGTAGCTTTTAACACTTTTTGTGTACGAAGTACATTCTAAGTGAGTTATCATTTAAACCGGATCTTTAGTCAGTTTTTAATTATTCTTCTTAGTGTTAGAGATAGCTTTAATAGAAGAATAAAATGGGCGTACGTAAGTGCAGTATTTATCCTAAATAAATTTTGACTACTCAAAATTGTCGAACACGTTTTTTTGAATAGAATACTGTACCCCCTTTATACATTGGGCTTTACGATAAATTAACAACCAATGTTTTAGGGTAAAAGGTAGCCCTATAATATGGCGCAAAAATGATGATCCCCGGACCAGAGGCTGGCGACCTTTGGAGCTAGAACCGGCCAAAAGTGCATCTAGCTTTCAGCTATGGAGATTGCGGTGAGTGAGGCGAAAGAGCGATTGAAAAAGACGAAGAAATGAGCGAGAGCGACGCCTCCGGGACTTCGCGGGCAATTTGGCATTGCAACTGCTCCTTTCTATCTATTTTTTTTGCGTATATATTTGCAACGCGTCGGCTAGATAGCACATATTATAGTTCTTCAGTCGATCTTTTCTCATGTGCTCCGGGTTTATGAGCGTTAAGTATAGCAGCTTTTCTGCATGATGTATTTAACTGCTTGAGTAACCGAACACACACACTCAAAATTGTCGAACACGTTTTTTTGAATAGAATACTGTACCCCCTTTATACATTGGGCTTTACGATAAATTAACAACCAATGTTTTAGGGTAAAAGGTAGCCCTATAATATGGCGCAAAAATGATGATCCCCACACCGGCGAAATGATGTATAACATGATGGTATTTCAGTAAACTGCACACATCAATGGGTCACTGACTAAAAAGGCTTTTCAGTCAGTGACCCATCATGGGGCACAATGATTGTGCGGCAGGTAACTTGTTTCACATAAAATGATTGACGGGGCCACCATCCAGCTGCCGCAGTAGCTCCCATGTTAAATGAACAAAATTATTACATAAGAATGGATCCGAATCTCATTTCTTCTTCTTAAGGTTGTAAGAGCAGCTCGGACAAACCCACGAGTTCCGTGGTTTCCTCGTAAGATTGACGCACGAGTAATGAAACCACTCAACCGGGCACTCATCATTGTCGCACGCTATCATATCACCAAAGGCTACTCGTTTACATGAGCAATAAAGAGGCTCGTTTGGATCTATATCGGCATTCTGTAGCTTCGTAGCGGCCTTCTTTTCGTATTTACGCTTCCTGTTGCCTCGATCGCCTCCCGACGAGCTGTCAGCTTCAACGGGAACCATTTCACCACTTTCTAAAAGTGCTTTCTCGAGCAGTACTATTTCATGATCAACGTTTTTTATATGTTGGTCAATCAAATCGTAATTCTTCACGGCAATTTGAACTTTGCTGGAGGTTATTGTTTCTACTGCATTCCTGAGCAGGTTGAGCTGGTGCATTTCTCTGAACGTCAAAGGTTCGTTGGCTCGATGGATTTGCTTTAACTTTTTATCCAAATGGCGTGAGAGCATTTTGCTCGTCTTATCCATTTTCTGGATCGTAACAAGGGATTCCGTGCACAAGTTTGCTATTTCTTCCCCTGCAGACAAGGCGTGAGGCTGATACTTGGACATCCTTGTGATAGCCCTTTCAGAGGACGAATCGTCAGCGAATTTTGTGATTGTTTAATGATTTCTTCTCAATATTAAGCCTTGGTAGAAATCACCTGCATTTTCGAGGGGAAATGCCTCCAGTTTGAAAAACTTGTGGTCGGGTAAATAATAATACCTTTCCAGCTTCATCAATTGTTCGTAAATTCTTGAAAAATCCAGAATTTTTCAAGAATAATGAAGCTGGGAAGGTATCCTTGGAATCTTGACGAATCTGGGAATCCGAGACTGGCAGATCAGTAACTTGTTTTATATGGGACCCTTTTAACATTATATAATATCGTGTAACTAAACAGAGGCCAATAAACTTTGATTGGGCAGCCTTACTGTATTGAAGCAGCCCGGTAAATTTACGTTGCTGTACTGGGATACGATATCATAAATCATATCGTAGATATCCTCGTGGTATTCTAAAACTGTACAAAGCTCACGTGTATGTGCCAAACACATCATGTCGTCGGCAGTTCGAAGTAGCTTGAGAGTCACTTCTCCCATATCAACAAACTAGCTGGCTGCTGGTGGACTTTCATATTCTCTGGTATGCAATTCTGGAACCTGTACAAGAAACAAGTCTTGATCATTCCAGTTTTAAATACAATTTGTGTTCAAATTAGCCGTTTTTCTCATGAAAGGGTCGCCGCCACCTCCTCGTTTTGTGCTTCGTGGACACACAGCAGCCATAACGAGCGTAGCATTTCAAGATAATCAAACTCTTTGGTCTGGATCTGCCGATGGGATATGCATGGCTTGGAGCTTAGAGACCAAACGATCACTAATAGGGATGCGTGCTCACACCGGCTCGATCTTATCATTAAACTGCATGTGCGAAAACAAAATCAGCAGGTAAGGTCCTGTACATTCGAATATATTATAGTGCTCTTTTAAACTTCCGAAACGATTGATCTATTGACCATGCTTTATGCCTGCTCGCTGGGTGCTCAGCTCTGCTCGAGACGGAACTATCAAGCTATGGGATGCATCTCTCCTTACCAGCTGCGTGATGCCGCACATTACAACTGATAGCTCAGCTCCAGCCAGTCTTGCACCTGTAAAGGAACTGTTCTCTGGCTGTCGCCACTTCTGCAACTCATCCTCTTCGCCTGATGAATGTGAGTCACACGTTAATCTTTTGCTAGTCATGCAACATGCCAATCGTATTGTTTATCTTGGTGATTTGCATGACCTAGGTTTTAATACCCACTTCGCGGTGTCTTATGGTGTCTGTAGGGCCCATGGTACTAGCATCGGGATCGTCCAACCAGACAGAGGTAAGTACACACTACCCATTTTCTAGTGCCCAGAGTCGAAACAGAATCTGTAATATACCAATAGTGCAATCTGATTACCTCGCCAATGTAACCGAGTCGATATATTTCATATAATTATGCTCCTTCTTCCTATTTTTGATAGAATAGTTATTCAGACATGTCTGCACCATCCGATCTTACCTCGCAAAAATGTGTTCAAATTTTCCAACTGCAACTGCAACTGCACAGATTATGGTGTGGGACTTTCGGCTTTCATCCCCGCAGCCGGTCATGAAACTCTCCACATCGCAGCCGGCCCCTCTCAACCCAACCTTCAATGCTACAGCAAGCACCGGCACAAGCAATCCAAGCCACGGCATGGTCACATCTCTTTGCCTCGCTTCAGTTCCAGTTCTTATACAGGGACCAGCTTCACGGGAAGAAGCCCTGCTGCAGCAACAGCAGGAGCAGGCGCTGCATTCTTCTATATACGTGCCTGATGCCCCTGATCCAGAGGCTGCATTCATCAAGCGCACCAAGGACCTGTCTATCGCTGCCACTGGCGGAACGACCAAGGATGTTACCTGGACCGAGCATGCTGCCACACATTCAGGGTCATCACGTGTCACTGCAGCCGCTTATGCTACCGCTAGTGACATGTATTTATATGCAGGTTTGGAGGATGGATTCGTCATGACTTTTGACGTGCGTCGCCCAAACAGGTTAGGAATTATTCACTTTGTTCTGTAATGTATCTTTTTCTTTGTTATAAAGTATGCTTCTCTCGGTCTCCATCTTGCCACCTATCTTTCTATATTTCCAATTTTGAATTTTCTCACAACGATAGCATCCTATGCGGTGTAGAGATTGCAACTTTAGTTGCAATAAACACTTATCGAATTTCTGTGTATGCATGATTTTGACCTGTTAATGTTGTGAATGCTGCCGCTTCTCTGGAACGAAATCATTACGTGCACTAATCCAATGGAGCCCAGCCCTATCTGTGCACATGCGGTGCAAGCCCAGCCTATTTTCGCCCTCTCCTGCACTGCACGCGCGCCCAAAATGAAGTCCACGTCTGCTGCTACGGATCCCAATCACACACCCGAGCACAACCACAATACTGCTGCTGCAGACATCTCCAGGGAAAGCAATGTTCCTAATGGAGAGTGTGTGAAGGCACTCTCATCAGGGGGCACGATGACGGCTTACTCCCCCGTGGTGGAGTTGTGGGTGGCTTGTGGGGGCGGGGATGACAAGATATCCCGATTTAAGGCTATGTGTACCCATCTTGTGGCTGTTGCCCCTCTTCCGCCTGCTCGTTTTGGTAATGGAGATACTGCAGAAGGATCGTTGTTTCGTATTGACAGTGACGGCAAGGCAGAAAGAGAGGCAAGCAAAGAGCCCGACACAGACAGTGCAGCAGCTAGTGGTAGTGTGGGCAGGGAGGAGGTTAGTGAGGGGGATAGAGAGGGGGTTATAGTGGAGGGCAGCTCATCTTCGCGTCCCCGCAGCCTCCTCACCGAGGCTATTGCGGCTCGGCGAGACTACGAATCCCAGTATGCTTCTCCTCCGGGTGCCGCTGCCTCATCAGCATCTGATGCAGCCTCACCAGATGATGCCGATCTGGGAAGCAGCTGTAGTATTGCATCAGTTAGCATATCAGAGGTGGTGCAACTTCCCAAACCTGGTAAGTTACCACGCAGTTGTTGTTTAGATGTCGCTAGTAGTTGTAAACTTCATTTACAACTACTAGAAGGGGTTGGGTGGGAAGAAAGGGCATGAGGTACCGGAAGGTCTTGCCGAATTGCCACCCTGAACAAACTTTCCCATACGCTGGTTATTTCTTCATCCTTCTGCTGTATTGCTTTTTGAGTAGGTACCGGGTGCCTTTCCTGGCGCGACGATGGGAAGATTTTGGTGAGTGGTCACTGGGATAACACCGTCAGAGTGTACGACCGGAAACGGCTGAAGCCCATCGCAGTTCTCAGGTAGGTAGGTACGTTCGTACGTACAGCCGGTAATAGATGTCACTTTCTACCTGCACCAAGACAAAGCTGTCTTAACGGTCACCAGCGCAGTACCTCCTTTATGTATGTTTGTTATTACATGCGGAATTGGAAAACTACTCCAAAATTCTCATTTTCAAATGGGAAGTTTTGAATGCTTGCTCCCTCCTCGTCATTGTTTGCTGCTGCTCTCTGAACTGTATTGCATACTGCTAATGGTTGGATCTTGGGACTAGGCACCATCGAGATGGAGTGCAGGCTATTGCTTTTAGCCCTCGCCCCGACCACTTCACGCACCGCACTTACGGCAAAACTGAAAATGGAACTGAAATTGCTGCTTTGTCTGGCCCGACTGGGCACGGAGCTGAGAAGGACAATACAGGAGGTGGAGTGGATCTACAACGCAAGATACAACGCGCAGGCTGGTTTGCGACTGGCTCTAAAGACCACACAATTGCTGTGTGGGATACTTTCGCAGACACTTATGCGCCCTCCTAATACGAGCTCGTCTTAAACTATCCGCCCTGATTCACATTTAATTAAAAGTTTGAAATTCAGATAGCGGTATCATAGTACATGTGTGTTAAGTGTTAACTTCTGTACTGGACCTGTGTACCTGTTAGGATTATTCTCAGTCTGCGCATCAAATATGGTGCACATGTATAATATCACACCACATTGTTACTATCTGTTCGCTCTGTGATAGGATAGCAGTTTTTTTTTGTTACTACTATAATCATGATGGCAAATTTGACAGCAAAACCAAAGCAACCTTTTGAATTATTCCTCACACGGTAAACTTTAGTGGTCTTTAACTGTACAGCTGGTAGACAGAAACCAAACCCAAACAATTAAATGAGCCTTCGAGAGAAAACTCTTTTCAAAGCAGAGCCCAGCAAATACTTACTAAGCAATTGGTAGCCAGAACCGTATCTGGGCTCTGCTTTGAAAAGAGTTTTCCCCTTACTAAAGCTTTTGCTGGGTGACGTATATACCGGTATTGAATAACAATGATAAGTACGCAGTACCCGGGTAGAACTACAGTATGATAACATGAAGGGTTAAATCAGGATCCCAGGATCCCTGCTGGGATCTTTGACACTTCTAAATTTATTGACGAGTAAAGTTAGGGAACCTGGGGACACGCATAATTATGTGCAGGCTTGCTAAATTTGCATCATTCAGTAGTTGTGCGTAATTCACCGGAAATTTACAGTATGAGTACGATTATGGGATGGATACCACAGCATTTATATACTACAGTGATTCGACTCCTTTCACAGAAGTTGTTCTTGTGTTCTCGCAAGATATGCGGTGATAGGGTGGATGATAACCGGTTAGGTAGCAATTGGCCGGCGAATGAGTTACTTATCAGTGTGGCATTATCATTTACATTAGGTGTGTTGTACGTTTATCATACGTAAGCTGTACAGCGTCCTCATAGTATGTACGAGCACAGTGGTTGCAGTAGTAGCTATGGTAGTGATAGTGGTAGGATAAGTGGTGGTGAAGGTAGCACGAGGACAGGGGGTGAAAACGAGAATGTTAACGTTGCGAGAGGCGAAGTCGGTAGTAGCTGTGATACTATTGTATGGGTGCACAGAGCATCTTTGTTCCGAGTTATATTCTCAAGCTGCTACATGCTGGAGCTCCCTAATACAACCGCTGCGTTGTCAATGGTGTACCTGCACAAGTATTTGGACTTCATTAATCCGGAGCGATACCGTGAAGAAACGTATAAGTACATCGTTCTGGTTGCTGCTATCTTTTTGGCTTGTAAAGAATCCGAGACATTGAAGACCGTACGAAACGTTTTCTATGTCACCTTGAAATTGATGAATAGCGATCTTACCGAAGCCGACCTGAATGAGGTATCGCCCCCCGTGACTATAGTAACTCTTCAGCTAAAGCCTGATACTTGGTACTTCACTGGCGTATTACTATGATTATATACGATATTGTAATTTCATATAGACCTCTATACCTTGTTTTTATCTATCACTTGTATTCCCCATAAAAGGAATATATAAAGAGGAAACCGGAAATAATTGCGAAGGAGCACGAGCTCCTTCGTATTTTGGGATTCAACTTCCAGTTTGAACTTCCTCACAAATACTTGATGAACTACTCAAGGTACTACGGTGATATAAGCGGCAACTATACTTAACTGTGTCCAACAATAGGATCACAACTATCACATACTCCACTCAGTGACACAATTATCTTACGTATTTACTTGAGTTAAACTGGACCACCTTCCTTCCCCCCGCTTTTGCAGTTTCACGCAGAGAGTCTTGATAGCTATACTTTTCATTGCCTGTGCTATCGGCTACGCAAGGCATTTATATGCTAGTTACACAGAATCGTTGTAGTTTGCCATGCCATACCTTACTAACACCTTTTCGCAACACTATTTCCATGTCCCCCTTGTCCCGTTGCCCAGATATTTAAACATTGGCGTGGATGTGGTGCATGCCGCATGGACCTTCTTGAATGACTCCTTCGTCTCCAATCAATGCACAGTCGTAGCGCCCAACCTGCTTGCATCTGCTTGCCTTTATCTAGCACTGGAGTTTCACCGACGAAAGCGGCGGAAACGGATACAGTTCGTTAGCAGTGGACAGCATAGCTGCTCTGTCAGTGAAGAGCCTAATGTCCGCGCAGGTATTAACGGAAGCAGTAGTAGCAGCAGTGGACAGCATAGCTGCTATGTCAGTGGACAGCATAGTGCCCGCGCAGGTATTAACGGAAGCAGTAGTAGCAGCAGCAGTAGCAGCAGCTGCAGCAGCAGCAGTAGCAGCAGCAACAGTAGCAGCTGCAGTAGTAGTAGTATTAGTCACAGCTCTCTTGCTAAGCAAGCGCCATCTGAGACACTAGAATGCTTCGATGAAACTCACGGCAGTAGATCAATACTCCACCAGTATCAACACCAGTCCCACCACCACAGCCGCTGCCAGTTAGCGGAAGATCGACACCTGCCGAACACCTGGTGGCGTATGTTTGCCGTCTGCGATGCAGAGATTGTCCATACTGCAGAGTGGATCTGTAGGATTATTGCTGAAGTATGATAGTATAGGTCGCCGTGCCGTTTGATGAATTTTTAGGCATGGCAAAAACTACCATAAACTAGCTGTGTACTATAAAAAGGACCTAAAACATTGACTTTCATGTTCTTTACACCAGGTGATATATATCAGTATTTACACGCAGCAGTACCGTGAAATCCAACTATAATATGAGCAAAATCTTTGCAGCATCGAGGCGCCGTATCAACTAACCCGCCAGTGCTGGCGAGACGCAACAAGCATTGACTTGGGCAGCAACTACATAGTTTCGCTACCAGGCATTAACATGTCGCTCTGCAGCATCACTCCGGTATAATGTGGCGGTCAAGCTTTCTATAACAGTAACAGCTACATGACTGAAATATACCAGTAGCAGGAGCAGTGGCAGATACAAATCAGTGGATAGATGGTCTGACAGAAAAATTGCCACAGAACCTATACAACACTTCCGCGATTTTACTACTGTGCTTCTAGACTAGTACACCTGCTCCGACTGTATTGCGGGGCCCGACCGTTTGAAGGTATTCGAGGCTCCGAGTTGCGCTTCTGCTGAGAGCGGCACAAACCCCAACTCAGTGATAGACAACCCGTACTCCTTCAGCTTCTGCTTCGTCCGCTCTTGCAGCTGGTCGTGCAATGCTTGTAACCGCACCACCTCCGCCTGGTAAATGCGTGTTTCGTTGTTCTTCCGCTGCAGTACGTCGTCCACGTGGCCCTTCACCTGTCCCAGCACGGTGGGGTCTAGGTTTGCTCTCGACAATACCTCGTTCAGCTGCGCCTCCCGCTCCTCCTGCACCCTGCTCAGAGCAGTCAACTTCTTCTCCAGAAGCAAGCCGCGGAACGCTGATTTCTGCTTGACTTCGAACACGCTTGCATTAAGGTTATGCCGCAGGTCGTCGCGTTCCTTCTTGAGGTCTGCCAGGCGCTGCACCAGCGTCTCATACTCCCAAGATACGTCCGACTGATCTCCTTCCACCACGAGCAGCGCAGCCTTTACCCTCCGCATCTCTGCCTTCTCAAGCTTGTAATCTTCTAATTCGCCACGCAGGCGCACAACATCTTCCTGCATACGCTTCAGCGGCGCAGAAAGCTTCTTGTTCTCTTGCATCTTCTCCTGTAGTCGTATCTTGTCCTTCTGCTCCTCTGTCTCCAGCTCTTTGACCTCCTCCTTCAAGGATTTGATCAGATCTAAGTTATTATGCGTGATGTCATTGTAGTAGTTTTTGATGTCAGCAAAGGCCTTCTGGTGCTCGGCCATGAGCTGGTCGATCATTACGTGCTTGGCGTCCTCGATAGCCTTGATTTCCTCCTTACGGCGCTTGTCCAAGCCATCACGAGTCTTCTTCATCTGTGCCTCGTATGATTTCTGTACCTCACTCGAACGGCGCTCAAACTCATGTCGGAGCATAGTAATCTTTTGATCCTGCTCTCGCTTGAGGCCACGTATATATTCCTCATGGGTTACTTCGATTTCTTTTATGGCTGAGCTGAGGGTGCGTCTATCTTCTTTAATATCTGATTCACCCTCGCGGTCGTCATCTTGTGCCATTTTAAGGGCCTTTTCTGTTTCGGTCTTTTTGTGTGTGATTTCATTCTGGTGTTCATACAGCAAATGCTTAAGGCGCTGTTTGTATATCTTGATTTCCACCTGGTGCTTCTCCTCCAAGTCCTGCAACTCTCTATCTTTGTTTCTCAACTCAACTCGTTTGTCCTCCAACTTTTTCTTTTCAACAATCCAAAAGTAATTTAACTTCTCTCGCTGCTGCTGAAACTCATTGAAGTCGTGCTCTTCCTTTTTAGTTATTTTATGCAGTCTATCGGCCTCGTTTTTCAGAGCTTTCCACTCGGCTTGGTCTGCAGTTTCAGCCACAACTTCATTGCTCTCCTCCTTCTTTTTACCTTTTGCTTTAGGACCCATCTTGACTCATCAGCGATGAAAAAAGGCAATATATTTTCTGATGTGATAATTATATTTGGCCCTGTCTCATTTATTATGATATAAGCTTAGGGTTAATGTTAAATTTAAAGTTGCCTGCACCTATTCTGGAACTGTACTTGAGTTCTGGCGTTTCGCAACGACAACGATAACTCATAATTTAATATCGGTTACGTTTACTTTTGTGGTCTTTTTTAATATATTTGTATTATATTTATGTGATGGTTGTATATTAAAACTATTTTCATGTGATAGTTATAATTTAGCAAAAGGTAATATTGGCCGGTTTCGCAAGGCCGTGAAAATTTACCCAAGATCCCGATTCCATTATATTTCCCATTCATTGGCTTCTGCTTCCCTCTCCAGTTCCAGAGTTCTGGAGGTGCCCAGCTTGTCGTAAATTTACTCTTCCGTATTTCTAGTACGATACCAGTGGTAAATTTACGACAAGCTGCCCTGCTGGACGGTGATTTCAAAAGCACAAAATCTTCGAGGCGCTTACGATCAAGAAAGGAAAATCTTTAGAGCTCTTACTATAACGTGAAGTACGAAAAGATGGTGGTGAGGATACGGTTGCAAAGGTTTGGGCGAAAGCACCTTCCGTTTTATCGAATTGTTATTGCGGATTCTAGGGCCCCCAGAGATGGTCGTTTTATAGAAAGGGTAAGCTTTTTTAATTTGCTACGCGCGTTTTAATGCGCTCCAGTACGTTTGTGAGTGGGGAGGTTAGTATTCTTATTGTTCTACTTTTGCATCCTGCTTTAACAGATCGGAACCTATAACCCAATTCCAAGTAAGGACGGGGTCAAGGAAATTACAGCTAATTCAGAGCGTGTGCGATATTGGCTTTCTTGTGGGGCTCAGCCATCTGATCGAGTATCGTGGTTATTTGGAAAGATCGGACTTTTGCCCCCACCTCCCGTCAGAACCACGACTAAGCATACTTTACCTAAAGCAGTGAAGAAGGCGCTGAGTAAATAAATAAATGCCCTGCTATCATAGAGGTTCGCTTATCACTAATGATCTATCGAGCCGAAACAGCTATTGCACTTTCTCATAACTTCTTAATCTTGATGTACTATATGTAAGTTCGCTTTAATAACCAGCCTCGCACTGGTCCCGGAGGTTAACGGCTAGCGTTGCATAGGAAGACATAAATTATCGTTGCGGTCCAATACCCGGAATAGCGTGACCATTTCAAGATAGAGTTACTGTGCACAATAGCACAGTATATGCAAGCAGAATTTGATACATTTATTACTACTAATACATTTAGTAGCAGCTTTAAATATTAGCCACTGTCGAAAGTGTGTGTACACCGTAACAGAACGGAAGCTACAGCTGCTGCAGCAATCCCGCTACCGTTGCAATCCTGATGGTGTCACAGCGAGGGAGCAGCGCAGCATGAAGTGATCAGATGGCCAGAGCGCACTCGGCTGCGCGCAGTCCACCTCTAAATGAGCTAACTCTACCAGGTCCAGTGCCGAAGTGTACTGGTTCCCGAGTTCAGTGTTATGCTGTTTAGTCAGATTTACTGCAGCTAAAGCGCTCGATCCATCATCAGGTGCTGTGCCTTCCGGTACGGATGATTCCTTCGCAGTCTCGACAGCTGGCCCATCACCAGGTGCTGTGCCTTCCGATACGGGTGTTTCCTTCACAGTCTCGACAGCTGGCCCAGCTTTATCCCCCGTATAAAGATGTGACTGTCTGATGCTTAAGCTTGCTGCGGGTGTGGTGCTCTTTGCAGTCACGGTGACGGCAGCTGCGTGACTATCACGATTGCGCACAGCAGCAGCAGCATCTCTCTTGCTTCTGGTGCGGGTTCTTGGGTAGACACTGGATGCCAGCACGCGCCAATGGTCCCTACTCACGAAGATGTAGTCTAGGGTCCTGCAAATTCAGACAAATGATATTCACATGCATCGATATATACAGTACATGAATGTAGTAAGTTATTTGTTCAGATAACGAAATAAAAAACACATGTAGGGTGTAGTATTTCGTATGATTAAAATAGTATACGCGTGTAAAGATCACGTAATGTATAGAAGTCAATGCATTACGCAAGACAATAGGATATTGTAAGAAGAATTGAGGATTAGGGAGTTACAGAGCAGAGTGAGAAGTGAGAAGTGACGATAAGCTTACCCTTTGAACCCGCCATTCCAGTTGGTGGAGCGCGGCTCCTTGCCGTGACGCAGTCGGTGCGCACTCTGGAGGGGAAGCGGTCGCCGTCGCACACCACCACTGTCACTTACACCGCATCCAGCCTCACCTCCTCCACAACCCTCTTGAGCATCGCCGTCACCACGCATCTCACTGTCGCGAATGTTACCCGGCAGCCGTTTCCCTTTTTGCTCCACCTCCTGCTGCTGCTGGGGATGGGGCTGCAAAAGCGCCTTCTTGTCGTGGGCAGAACTGCTGCTATCCGTGCTGCAGTTCTTGAGTACCTTCTCCCGGACAGCAAACCGCTCCGCCAGCAGAGACAGCGAGCCAGACCCAGCAGAAGCGTCATCCCGTGCAACCGCAACTGCCACCACCCCGGCATCTGCATCTGCCTGTATCTCTGCACCAGCAGCAACCCTGGTCGAGGTGCCAGGTGCATCGTCTGTGACAACCAACTTCTCAGTGAAAGCTCTTTCAACATTGCCCACGCCTCCAACATCGACAGCTGGAGTGGTAGCACCACCAACAATATCGTCGGTGCCCCTTACATTCTCCATATCCCTTTTATCCGTAGCATCGCCATCGCAAGCAGCAGCTGCAACATAATAGCTCTCTTTGTTAGACTTTTTCATTGCGTTTTCCTCCACTAAAGCGCATTCTAAAGTAACATCATCTCCTCCTGTTGCTGCTTCACCTGCGTCGTCGCCTTCTTCTTCGTTTTGGTCTTCTTCTCCTTCTTCGTTAGTGAGAGGGTCCTCCGATATTGGCGGGATGTTGGCACGGGGTTTCTTAGCCAGTCCTCGCTTAATAACTTCGAAAAGCTGGGCAGCCTTCTTCATAGCCCGTGCTGGCTTGCTACTCTCCTGCTCATTCCACCAGTACGGCTTGGGTTCATAATGACCGATGATATAAACCAAATCAACGCAACGATCCAAATACCAATAACCGATCCAAACCGATCCCAATTGCATGGAGAGATATGCATAAGGAAATTTAGTGCTAGGCAAAATAAAACCATAATGTATAGTATCCGGTTCCCATCATTCAACTGGGACTAAAGTATTGTAGCTTTTAAACAGCTTAAAAGCCCTATCGCCTACTGCCTCCACATGTTCTTACCTGAGCGCAGATGACACAGGCGAATACGTCTCTATCAGTGGGTAGCCTCTTGCCCTGCAGTCGCGGGTCGCTCAGTGAAACTGCCTCAACCTCTCCACCACACTTCCCGCACACCGTGAGAAACTTATCCTTATTTAACTCCAGACCGAACTCATGATAAATGTCGACCAGTGCAGCTTCGAGATTGGCCGGGTTCACATAATGACTACGTGGGCAATTGGATCGATCCAATAGGGACTTACTGGCTGTCAAAATGACACGACGTTCCGTCACAGCCTTACTGAAGAATGCGTTGATACTCAACTTTTTCTCCTGTGCAGATGATGATGATGATGATGATGATGATGATGATGATGATGATGATGATGATGATGATGAGTCTTTATCAGATTGCATCGTGCCCACGGCGAGGTCATCAAGGCTGTTTGCGATCGATATATCAGCTACACTATCCACTGCGGTTGCTCCACCAGCCTCACCAGCAACGATAGCTTTACAAGTGTGGTAAGAAACAGCCTCATGAGGCACAGGTAGCGCAAGATGGCTATCGGTTGGTCTTACAGTTGTTGCAGATATGGTTGCTGCTTCTGTAGCAGAAGCTTCTTCCGGTAGAGCTGAAGGAACTTCCCATGTGTCCATCGCGGCATTTATTCCCAGAACACGCATCCATCGACAAAGCTTACTCAGGCCAGGATCACACAGAAACCTCGTTTCGGGCCCGAACAAAGAGCCCTCGAAGGCATGATTAGCCAAATTTTCAGCCAGAATTTTCGTATTTTCAGGGCTCAGAATCATTGGGTAGATTGTATCCTCTGGAAGAGTGTTGAAGTCCCCACATAAAAGAAGCGGGAGTGCATCATCAGCACCCTTAAAATCGTTTAGTTCTTCCAATATATACAAAACTTGAGCTATTTTCACCTCAGGCATGGCTGGGTTCCAATAGACATGACACGTTGATACTATGAACTCAGTATCATCGTCGATACTACGCAATCTTACAGCTAAGGCCACATTCTGCCTTAGAAATCTTCTCCGTCTATTACTACTGTCGTGCTGCTTCGCTACACAATCGCAATAAATTTGCTTCGTAGACATCAGTTCAAACTTCGCCTTGTCAAAGGCTATCAAGCATCCATCATGCCGCTGCGGTCGCTGCAAGTATACCGATGTATATCCCTCATCAGTAAAGAAGGGCTGGAATGAGTCCTTGAAGTGGTCGAGCTCCTGTAAACAGACGATATCAACTTTAGCTAGTTTGATGCAGTGTTGTAGCTGCTTCGTTCTCGACTCCCAAACCAAATATCTTGGATATGCATCTGAATCCTCTGTGTTTTTCAATATCCCATGCATATAGCAGTCTGCAAGAATGTTCCAAGTTACAACACTTATCTTCATTTTGTTGTGCAAACTTCGATAAAGTTAACACTGGTGAATATGGCGGTGTGCCTGGGAGTTTGTGAGTATGTGATGCCAGGACTAAAAAGCTTGTTGCCAATAAGTTAACCTAATTTACCAAATTAAACTTGTCAAATTTACAGATCACCTCTGGAGAAAAAAACATGACTCATCCGATGCCTGGGATGAGTCGGAAAAAAAGATACAACCACCACCTGCAAAAACTGAAAATCGTCTTACAATTTATAACCACACTAACCTACCGGTAATTTACTTTAAAATTTACCGGTAAAAATAATTCGATCGTATCAATGCCATTCAGCAGTACAGTATAAATATGAAATGCTCATATGTGGTATATATTGGACATTGCATCGACATATTCGGCACGGAGATATCCCCTGTAAAGCTTTCCTGGTAACTTTGCGTACAACCGGTATTATACCCGGGTAAATTTATAGCATTAGTGGCGTAAATTTGTACGATCCATTCAACCGGCAACCAGTAATTGCACTCCAAGATACAGCGAAGTAATAGTTATCTCTGTGGTATCGCTGCAATGAGTGGGCCAACGATGGAAGGCTCTCTATACAAATTGAAAAAAGGTATGACTGGAACAACATGGAAAAAGAACTGGGTCGAGGTTGACACTGCTCAAATCCGACAGTTTCCATCAAAGGGTAAACCTTCAGCAAAAGAGGTACCAAAAAATGCGTTTCCCCTCAGCGAATGCCACCTTGAAGTTAGCCACTTGCGAAAGTTATGCTTCAAAATTATGCATAAGAGCTCATCGGAGTCGATGGTGCTAGCTGTCGACGACGACGATGAATATAACAAATGGTTTGAAACATTGCGAAAGAATATAAAAAGTGCCACAAAAGCAGCGCTTCGAGCAGAAGCAACCAGAGACCGGGGAAACAATGGCCCGACTGGAGGAGCTACAGCAGATTTCGACGACGATGATATTGATGAGGATGAATATGGAGAAGATGGAGAAGACGTAGACGATGAAAGTGCTTCTGAGGCAAACTCTGACGAAGGCCTCACTGATGCAGAGCGCTATGAGAAACTGAAGCTAGCTACAATACTGTCATTCTTCGCCGAACACAACAAGTCCAACGTGTGTATAGACGGCTTGATACTTTCAGTGCCACTAAATCTGTGCTTTCTTGTCTCCTTTCATGTCTCTCAATTCTTTTATCCATCCACCAATTCTTCACTGATCATCAATGTTTGTTATTGCATCAACTTTGCGCATTCTTACTTTTAGGATACAAGCAATCCATGCGTAACTATGCGCGAAATAGGTCAACTATTTCAGCTGCTTGACGCATCACTAAACATTGATATTTCATGTAATATTTTGTCCAAAGACCTCGGATTCTGCTTTGGTAAGATTTTCGTTGATATTTTAACGCACTGATCTCCGTTACTTATATCTGAAATATGTATGTGATACCGTACGGTAGAATCTTGAACACTTGGCACTCATTAGTACTATAATTCTCCCGCTGATAAGATTCCCTTGCTTTTTGCCCCTCTGCATTCGGAATCAGATGATTTGCTACCACAGCAGACCTTTTTGCTCTGGTGGGGTGCGAACAGCGCTTACGTGGAACCTGTGTTATCCGTCACCGGAATTGATCCATTTGCATCTGCCCCTGCCCCTTCCGCCACTTCGGGTACTGCGTCGATGCGAGCTGGAGGTGCCGGTGCTGGTGTCGGTGCTCCGGGTAGTCGGAAGAGCGGAAGTAGTGGTGCGGGCGGTGGTAGCGACGGCGTAGGCGATGTGGGTGATGAAGGGAATGGGGATGATGATGCCTCCTACGATGCGGGCAGTGCCTTGGACAGCGCCTCGGGTAGTGTGGCAGGGGGAGTAGGGGGGTCGGGGCGGAGTCCTCTCCGTGTCCCACTCTCGCCTTCGCGCAGCTTCACCTCTTCTCCCATGTTCTCAGCAGCAGCTCTCGGTACCTCCCTCCATCCCTTCCATGATACTGGTGCAACAGCCACCGCTACTGGCAGCACTGCTGAATCCAGTGTGGGAGCTGGAGCAGGGGCAGGAGCTGGGGCTGGTATTCCCGTTGCACTATCTGGAGGTAGAAGAACTGCTTCAGCTCTACTGGGAGATGCTCAGAGTGTTTCCAGCTCTGCAGCGGCACCAGCTGTTTTCAGTGCTTCTATATTGCCAGGGATTGCGTCTCCATTGGCCAACTTAAATTTCTTCGAGGTTTCAGCCCCTCCGAATGGTGATGGGATGTCGACACCAGGGGGAGCGGCTCGTCGACTATCTTCACTTGACGGTGCAGCCCTGGCTAGCACTGTGGGGCTCAACACCAGCGTGGTCACTGCGAGTAAGTACGTATCCGCATCCAGCTTCAGCATCGGGCTGGAGAGCGAAGACACGGTGCACTTGGCGGGCTTCATAAGCGCCCCTGCGGAGAGCGCCATGGATGGGCGGTCTGCATACTTCGTGCGGGCGGAGATGCCGCACACCACAGCGCTGGCGCAGGCGTACGAGCAGAGTGACTTGGTGCATCCCAATCGTCAACGGGGTAATAGCAGGGCCAGAAGCTCCAGTAAAGGTGGCTCGGTGGGTGGGGCATCAACGCTGTACAGCAGCACCACTGGCCGTGACCAGATACGCGACGGTGTTGGTGCTGGTGCTCGTGCTGCTGTTACCCCTCCATCTCCTGTCGGTGGTGGCTCCAGTGTGGTCGGTAGCGCCGGGCGCCCTGTCGATCAGCAGAGCAGGGGGCATTTCGATGGCAGTGAAGAGGTTGAGAAAGCTGAGGAGGAGGAGGCTGATGACGAAGAAGACCTTCAAGCTCTCGAGCAGCTGTCACCAAATGATGCCGACGATGATGAAGAAGGTGAGGGTGAGCACACGACCCCTGCTGGTGATGATGATGTCGACGAGCCCCCGAGCGATGATGACGACAGTGACTGGGAAGGTGATGGCGAGGAGAACAATTGGAACCAACGGTACCAAGACGCGCTGGATGCTGCACTCGCTGCGCGCTTCGACTGTCCCTCTACGCACGCAGCTCGAGCAGTGGCCGAGGCAGCAGTTGCCGAGGCAGAAGCCGCTCTGGCCGTGCTGGGTGCTGACATCAACACTGACGCCACCACCTCCGGCACAGCGACAGCTACTGGGAAAGGGCGGAATAAGGCAGCGGCCGCTCAGAAGAAAGCTCGAGCAGATGCCGAGGCTGCGCTGCAGAACGCGCTCGGTGTCCTGGAGGCTGCGCGGGCAGCTGAAGTGGGCGAGGAAAGTCAAGCCATTAAACAGGTGCTGCGCCTCTGCAGGTTCAAGGCTAAATTCTACGCGGCGGCTGCTGATGGTAAGAAAGCCATACCCAATGCACTACTTCACCAATGCCTTTGACACACACATACACCATCCTCGTTTTCATCATAATGTATCTTAATCTATTGCGTATTTTTATTTTAATCTAATCTAATCTAATCTAATCTAATCTCATCTAAATTAATTTTATTTGTTTGTGGGCAGGTGTGCGCTGCATCGTGGACGAATACACCCTGCCAGACCACTTGAAGACCGCCACCCGCCTCTCCGATCCCCCGCCCGAGCGCCTCACCGACGCTGCCAAGGCTGCCGCCGCTGCTGCAGGGATCGTACTCACTCCGGCTGGAACCGGCACCGCTACTGCCTGTGCTGTTGAAAGCGATGCCGCCAGCATAGGTATTAGCAGCAGCGCATCTAGTGGTGTAGGAGCCATGGGCACTGACGGTGCTGCAGAGGGCGTAGTAGAGGATGGAGCGGAGAGCACCTGCGAGGTGTTTATTCATCAAGGACTCATCTTCCACGTCGCAGGCACGCCCGGAAGTGAGCTTGACCGGCAGCGCAAGAGCCCCGGAGGAACGTCCGGAGGTGCTGCTACCGCTACTGCTGCGGCGAAGTACAGTCGCCATGATGATAGGAGCGGCAGCGGTATATGCAGCAGTGAGGGTCAAGACAAGGGCATGGGTGGTGGCTTGCATGGCATGTTGCCTCAGCAGGATGTGGAGCGCGTGCAGCTAATGAGTGCGCAGGATGTGCTGCTGCACAAAATGCTCGGCTGCGAGTACCGAGCCACCACTGCCGTGCAGACCGCCATCGGCGCGCTCAAAACACAGTTCGCGGTGGTGGACAAGTGGAACATCCTCCGCGCTACTGCTGCGGAGAGGAAGGTGATGGCTGGCGTCGACCGTGCGGCCGATGCCAAGGTAGAAGAGGAGGCAAAGGCTTGCCCTTCTCTACCTACGCTGAACAGCTTCTGTGTACCACAATCCACGAAGCTGCTCGACCGTGGCATCTCTGTGAGGTCAGTATCTATGGGACCTGGGGCTGCATCTGGAGCTGCTTCCAGGGGAGCAGAAGCCCCGCCCCTGGCGACCGTGTTCTCTACGCTGGTGGACTACTGCGGTTTCCGTGTAAGTGTGCTCTGCCCTGTGGAGATGCACGATATGATAACCCTAGTGCACGGCCCCTCCGCCGTGCTGCTGGATGACGAGGTGTTCGTATCGGCCTCCAGTCAAGTTGGTGCCGCCTTGCCCCAGCTCGCAGCGCAGATGAACCTGTCTATATCCTCTCGGGAGCGGGAAGTGGTGCACTCTCGCTTGTCTAGTGTGGGGGAGTCTGCAACCATCAGCTCCGAGCTAGTGCAGCTGATCTCTGCGGACATGCAGGCGCATGAGTGCGAGGACGGCCGGCTCTACCTCACGAGTCTGCAGACGCTGCTTCCGAGTGACCTGCCACGGTTCGAGAGCTTCGACAGCCACACCCGACAGCTCCGCCCGGAGTTTGCACTGCGCGTGGGCATGGATTCGCCTCTGTGTTCCGATGCGCTGCTGGCTGCTCCGCCGACTGGTATGCTCGATGAACTTGGCGAGGACGACAACAGCGCTCCTGGAGACGAAGGAGGGGGAGGAGAAGGAGATCAACCTACTATAAGTGCGAAGGGCCGGAGGGGCAGTGTGATCAAGGAAGTAAGCAATGTCAAGAGCAATAAGGCGAGGCGCGCCAGCGTCAGCGTAGCCAGTGTAACCTCGGATGGGATGGAACTGTCTCCCCAGGAAGAGGAATGGCTTCAGAACTCCCTCAGCAACATCAACACCTGCGCGGAGCTGTACAAGAAGGTGCTGCCGTACATCGCATCAGTGCTGGACAGCTGCTGCGACATGCCCATCGACTCTCTCGGCCTTGCCCAGCTGCTGCATCACCAGGGCGCCAACTGCAGACACATCGGTGTGCTGTATGGCCTCTGCCGCACTCCCTGGGCGCGACACCTGCTGCTCGGCGAGGCCGTAGCCCGCGCCTTCAAAGTCGTCTCCTCAACGCTGCTGCGTAGTCAAGCACGGGCGGCGCGGGCGGAGGCGCTCTGTGCAGTGCATCGCGGTCGCTCTCATGCAGACGACTTCTTCGACTTCATGGACCACTGTGTGGAGCGCCGCAACGAGCTCATCCTGAGCACCTTCAACCTCGCGCTGGGATGTGGGGATGCTTCCGCTGCCTTCTGGGAAGGTTAACTTTGAATAAAAGATTGTTTGTTTATGCCCTTAGATGGATTATACAATGAGTGGGAATTGCATTATCTACTATACCGGTGCTTCCACTAAAGAGATGTGTATCTTCTCCAGAGCTAAGTCGTAATTTTATTTTTTGATTATTTTACTTTATTTTTTGCTGCTGAAAAATTAATGATGATTGAATTTTGGGGGATGTGGAATACTGTATCTTCAATCGGCAGGTTCAATATGCCCCGCGCTGCAGGAAAAGTTCGGGATCAAGTCTTCCTACCAACACATCTCCGCGCAGCTGCACTGGCCGCAGGTGTTCCTAGCCATGCAGTTCCACTGCGGTGTTCGCTTCAGCGACGAAGCTTTCCGGGGCCTCGGACTGCGACTGGCGGGCGCAGAGCCTCTCAGCGCGGAGCACGTCGTGGAATATGCGGCCCCGAATGTAAAGCTGCGCCTCGATGTTCACGGCGAGATCGGGTACATCGGCATGCTCGGGGAGGCGTTTCTAGTGAACGGACTGCCGCAGCATGCAGTTTGTGCGTTCAAAACCCGCCATCTTATACAGGCGAGCACTATTTTCTCTGATAAGCAGGAGCAGCAAAGTGCGTTGCGGACGATGCCGCTGAAACAGGTTCTAGCTCTCGGCCACACACTCTATAAACTCGCGCTGAGTGAGTACCTTGCCAAAGATGTATCCGCCGCACTCACCACTGCCCGCACGTACCTGTCCCGCTTTCCCCGCTTCCACCCCGTAGCAGGGCGCATGCTTACCCTGTTGATGTGCATCGAGTACCGATCGGGGCGACTCAACAACGCTAAGACTTATTTCGACGCAGCGCAGGACATCTACAGCTACACCCTCGGACCGAACCACCCTGTGCTGGGGCTGCACATGTCCTGCCTGGGGGACCTCTACCAGGGATCTGGGGCTCTTTCACAAGCCCGCGTGATGCACACTCTGGCCTGTGTGGCTGCGCGGCGCTCTCTAGGTGCTTCACACGTGGTCACCGCACTCTACGAGCTCAAGGTGGCCGCCGCGTTCATCTCTCAGCAAGGAGCAGGAGGCGCAGTTGGCCCCGGAACTGGTACTGGTATTGGTACTGCAGGGATGGGTAGTGGTAGCGGTGGCAAGAAACTCAGCGACGCGAAGAAGCTGCTGCAGAATGCTTTGAAAGTGTTGGATAGCACAGCGAATACGCCCTCTGGTGCAGTCTACTTCGAGTTTGAGACCATGTACTGCCTGTACCAACTAGCGGTCTGCCACATGGGTCTGAGGGAGGTGGACCAGGCGGGCAAGTGTGCTCTGCGCTGCCTAGACTCGTGCACGTCGAGGCTGAAGAAGCTCGGGCACAAGCTGCTGCCCGTCATTGTCTCATGCATGATCATGCTTTGTGATCTATTTCTACATAAGAATGACGCGAACTCAGCACAGGATATGCTTGATGAAGCATGGCTCAAAGTCAAGCAGGTTAGAGACTTACTTTGGTCGATTCAACAGGCAATAAACTCTGAGTGCACATACGTGTGCCATTCCATCTTTTTTAGTTTTGCAATGTCGACCCATTATGAATTAGCTTTATTGGGTGAATAGCAAGGTAGTAATTTCATTTGCCTACTTCGCTTCTCCTCTATCGGTTATATTCACTCTGCACAGGTTCCCCAAGCCCCTTCTTCTCAGGGAAGCTGGTCTGGGCGCACACTCGCCGCCATTTGTCGCCGCTCAATGGAGATGCAACTTTCTGCCCTACCCATGTCACAGCGCACTCTGTTCGAGTCCGCCGCCGCCGAGTGGATGGCAGGTATGCAGCGGCAGCAGCAGCATTGGTCTGAGGAAATGAAGCAGCACCAGGCAGATGTAGATAACCTGCTGCTGTTGCAGCGGAAGAACAAGAAGGGGGGAAAGAAAAGTGATGAGGAGGGAAGCTATGACGGTGCTGCTGATATTGGTGCTGGTGGTAGCAGGGGTGGCACTGTGCGTCGCGGTGACGGTGAGGAGGAGGACAAGAACGGAGAAGACAAGGACGAGGAGGGTGAAGACGAGGATGAAGGTGAGGGAGATGGAGCCGAGTCCGACATGGAGCTTCCGGCCGCACCGGCGCCGCCTGCGATGCTGCAGCAGTGGTCGCGTGCCTGTGCGCTGCTGCCTTCTGTGCTGTGGCGGCTGCGGCCCAGGCAGTATCTGGCGCTCGTCATACAGGGTCTTCAAGAAGAAGCTGAACTGGAGCAAGGTATTTAATCTTTGATTTCGTTGTGGAGCTATAACATGTGTTGCCAATCTCTTCTATGTTACTTATAATTAAATTGTCTTCTTCATAGCCCACATCTTCGGATTCTTATTTGGCATCGTCTTCTTCAAAGCCACCCTCTTCGGATTCTTCTCTTTCGTCGACTTCCTCTCTAGAGCCACCGGCTTCAGATTCTGAAGAAGAAGATGCCTAGTAAGAATCTGAAGAGGGTGGCTTTGAAGAAGACGATGCCTAGTAAGAATCCAAAGATGTAGGCTATGAAGAAGACGATGTGGTGAAGAAGAGGGGGGGGGGGGGGATATTGCCAATTTTAATTACAGTCGATAATCGAGGGCGATGCTTCTTTCCGCAATATTAGCATTCATCGTAGCTGTGTCACCATCGATCTACCCGGACATTTCGTAACAAATCTCTACTTTGTGTGCCGTGCTTATTTAATTGTGTGCCTTTTTGTCGCCCTCGGTAGATGCCCGGCTGAAAGGAAAGAGCACCAGGGCAAAAGATAAACACACGGCTGCTGGTGTAGGGGCGGGGGTGGGAGGCAGTGGTAGGGGTGCGCGCCGAAGAAGCAGCGTCTCCGATAGCGAGGTTTGCTCAACTGCTTTTGCTTCCCAGGCAGCAGTGCTAAACTGCTTTATCACACAAGATGAAGAAGGTGGAGGGGCGCATCTACAGCAAGTCATGAACCTCTAATTCGGGCCAGCACATTCGGTTACTTTACTCGTCAATCCCAAAGTTGTAGTTAGAACATATTGCTCTGCTTCACAGGCTATTTAGATATAATCAGAGAGCTCTATACCTGCACCCGGAGGAAGGGATATTATTTGTGTGTATGATTGCAGTCGAGGGTGCTGACGTCGTTTTCTTTTATTCGGATACTAAACAAATTATCCCTCGTGATGTTTTATGATTAAAATAAAATAAAATTAAATTCCTCTGTTGACCATTTGGATAGTCATCGTACCTGAGAAAAACAATCGGGATTTCTGTTTTAGTGGGTGGTACAGCTTAAGCATACTCCCCTTTGGTAGCGATTCAAGCAAGATGGCTCTGTTCTGATGTACCTGAAATCTGCTGTCATCCACAAATCCAAATATTTTGGGGAAAGCTTGCTATATTTTGTCAACATTTTACTTCGAAGTATAATATCCTATGCAACGAGTTAAAGGCCATTTAATATCGGTGGCTAGAAAATATTCCGAGGGCATTAACGGGGTTACTATTTTTTTGTATTAACCCAATAACAACATAAGTATTCCATCCTGCCAAAGATACTTCTGGGTCTGGTAAACAGCTAACAATCAGCATCACGAATGGG
>CAXIWF010000890.1:0-19318 GCA_964036045.1 Eutreptiella sp. 'Long Island Sound 2002'
ATGCGTCTTTGATAATGCTCTAATCTTATCTTTCTTTTCTAAGTTCATTTGAACCCTATCTATTCTCAATGCTCCAGCCGATGCTGGATTCTCTATATATGGGTCATATTTTGGATTCGTAAATATGAATCTCTTGAAGTTATATGCAAATTTCTCACTCATCTCCATCGTCTTATCTGTTGCATCCCTGAATTTCCTTATATTTTCAAATGTCGGACTCACTATTGCTTTGTGCAATCTTAACTCAGCTTCTTTCCTTATATTCTCTATTTGCTCACTTGGGCTTTTTACATCTAACTCTTTTATCTTTATCTTCTCGTTTTTTGCTTCTTTTTTCTTTTCATACCAATGCCATCCTCTTGCCTTTTCTTTGTAAAAATTAGCTTCTGCTTTTTGGGTTAAATTACAGACTAAAATTATTGTAAGTAGTGACTTTAATATCAATTTTTTCATTCTTTCTAACTTTGCCATAATTTTACAACCCCCTTTTATGCTTAATTTCACTTTCCTTGTATTGGCAGTAATTTGTGAATTTATAACTCCCATTTGCTCCATTACAGCTATACTCTGCCCTCCATCTCCAACAATCTTTGTAAACCTCTTGGAACTTACCTCCTGCTATCTTTATTTTTTTAGTTCCTGCTCCCTCTATGCATTGCTCACTCAATATACTGCAATTCGGATCTCTTGAATGCCCTCCGCATTCTTTATCCTCGTAATTCATATTCCCTTCTTTTGTATCTCCCCTAACTTCCTCTATATCTCTTTTCTCGTTCCTTCCATATGGCCTCTTCTGAAAATTTACACCTGGATCATCTCTATCCCACATTTCATCATATAATTTTCCTTCATCTATTTGATCTGCTATATCCTCACTTTCCTTACCTCCCTCATATATTTTATCTTCTGCTTTTTTTTCACTAGCCCCTTTAACAGCTTCCTTCATCACATCTGTTTCATCTACCACCATTCTCCTGGCATGACCCATTGCATTCGCCATGTTCCCCATTTTCTTATCTGTCATCTTTTCCATAATTTGTGTCTCTAGAAACTTAAAACTTAATTTATCCCAGTCCATACTCTGAAGTTCATCTACTGTAAATCCTCTACAATCTGGTGACTCTGGATCTCCCCAGCCTCTCTTTATCAATCCTTTTTCTCTCGCTTGCTTATTTACCTCTTTTGCCAACCTATTATCAAAACAACAATAACTCCTAAATTTCTTCCATCCTCCTATAAATCCCAATAACTTCTTTTTATATATTCCAACTAAATGACATCTTTCTTCATCTTCAATAATTATCTCAGCCAATTCTTTTTCTTCTGCCGAACATGTAGAAAATTTTAATTTCTCTAAAATATTCTTACCTCTCCCACTTACACAGCATTTTACCGCTCCAAATGATTTTAACCCACATTTCCTTGCTTCTCCCTTCCAAATACTAAGTGTGTCTTGATCATATTTCATATGTTTTAGTGACCCCAATATTCCAGCAGCTTTTCCCATATCCTCACTAGGCTTATAAGTCATATCAAAGCATTTGCCATCTATACATTTTATAGCCTCGTTACATTTTACACGCCTTCTCATCTCTTCATTATCTTCCTTCTTAAATGTCGGCACTCTTATTCTTTTTTCAATTCTTTTGATTTTACTCTCCTTGCTGCATCCATATTTTATCTCTTCATTAATGCACCATCCATTATGCTTCTCCTTGCACTCAGGCTCCTCTTCTATGATGCAATTATTATTTTGGCTTAACTTATCGCATGATTTCTCCTTATCAGCATATCCTTCACATTTGTACATTTTCTTTCTTCTCCAGCATTCTCTCTTTTGACCTTTGATTGTTCTATCTGACTCCTCTATACAATCTACACCCTCTACCCAGCATTTACCGCTTCCTTCACTATATGCATTTTCTATTGGCAACAGGCTTGTTACTACAAACATATAGAAGATTAATAATATTTGCTTTATCCTCATCATTTTGGACAATCCCCCTGCCATTTATCTTTCCATTTTTGGCAACAATATTGCTTTGCTTTTATCTTGAGTCCCGCATGTCCGCTTCTTGTATATCGAAGCCTAACTTTAACCTCATTCCAACCATCTCTTATATAATATTTTAAATCTTTATAATGTGATCTCCAATGCTCATGGCATGCATTTAACCAACACGCCTCATCATTCCCTCCAAATATATTCAAACCCATCAACAATCCTCCACCCCCTCTCGTAGCTCTACACTCAGGCCTACTAGTCCTAACTCCATATCTCTCACCTTCATATATTAAACTTCCATTTACCCATATATCCATCACATTATTCTCAAATACTTCAGACATTGCAAATTCTGATACATTTACTTTATCTTTTATAAAAAACTTTGCTGTAAATTGCTTAGTAAGGCATGATTCATCTGCATCATCATATGAATAGCTACTTTCATTACCAAACATTAACTCTCCTGTTCCTTCATTATAATTCCATTTAAACTTCCCACCTGATGATGACGCAAATTCTCTATTACTTGAGCTTGTATATAAACCGCCCTCTCCCTCCGCTTTGTCAAAGGCACATGGTACTTTTGATTCACATTCAAGGTCTTCTAATCTCTCCTCACAATAAAATGGTCCTCTCACATCTTTTTCACATACATGCCCTTCTTCCTCTATTTCTGTATCCTCTATTATTTCCTCATATTCCTCTAGCTTTACTTCATCAGCCCCATCCTCCCTATCTGAAACTGCACATTCTCCTCCTTCTAGCATATCTCCATCTGTAGTTTCTTGTTTACTATTTACCCTTGCCATCGGATTTTTTGTTATTTCATTACCAAGTGCCATATCTTTATTAATCTCTCGGTAACTATTCACTGCAAGCTCTGCTCCTTTGTTGTTGTGTACATTTAAAAATGCTTCTGATGCATCTTTTTCAGCTTTACTCATCCCTTCACCTGTACTACCGCCTTGCTCCGCCCACTCCTCACCTTTTCTCTTTAGATTATATGATTTATACTCTTGCTCTTTTGCATTAATTGCAGATTCCTTCATTTTGCTTGCTTCTTCTCTACATTTCTCATATTTATCTCTCTCTCCCTCTTTTATCTCCTTACAATCAAAGTAATTTTCATTCATTGTTGTTTCTAACTTCCCTACCTCTGCATCTTTCAAAAAACTCATTGCATCTTCTTTATGCTTATCTATATAACTTGTGTCATATTCAATTGCATTTACTCCCCCGTATTTATCAAAGCAAATCACATTTACTATTATTAAAATTATCATACTAACTATCCTCACCATTTATCTCCTTTCTTCTCCATCTCCTTTATCGCACCACTTATTCCTATATTCCCAGCTATTTTATTGTACCTACCACCCTTACAACTATTGCTCTCATAACAACTCATATTTCCTTCCGCCATCACAAAACTCGGCACTTCTTGAATATTGAACTCCTTAAACACATTTGGATTTATTTCTGCTCCTGATTTTGTGCTTTCCATTATTTCCTTTAAATACCAAATTGTTTTGGCATAATTTCCTTCCATAAATCCTTTAAATACTGGTAGATATCCTGTTACTACCGATTCCTTCATATATTCTTTAATAACCTTGTCAGGCATGCTAAATGATAAAAATACATATCTTCTACCACTCACTCTTCCTGATTTTTTCTTTAATTTTTCTATATCTCCAAAAAAATCTTTATTTTCTTTTATAGCTTTTACCTTAAGTTTTTCTGCTTGCTTGGATAACTCCTTACTATCCCTTTCGTATTTTTTTACTTTCTTCCCAAATCCTTCTTTTAACTCATTTACTTCTTTTTCATATTTCTTCGTTTTATTTTTCATTTCTTTATTTAAATATGAAAAATCTACAAATTCTTCATTTCTTGCATAGCTATTTTCAATGCTACAAGCTGTAAATACACAGCAATACACAGCTATACTCAGATAATTAATTGCTACTCTGATTATAGATTTTGATATCATTCTATTTTTTATTACTCTACTCATATCTCCCATCACCCCGCTGCTTTCATTAATGCTAGTTCTGTAAGTAACTGGAAACAACAATATCTTTTTCTCCAGATTAAATATCCAAAATCCTCTCCATTCCCAGGTATCTCTTTCCCCGCTCCCCATATCGCACTTGACCTCCCAAATGGATTGCACTCCATCTTCCCTGCACTACTTGTATTGGGTACTGGATATGTCATTTGCAATTTGTACTGAGTTTTCTTTACCTTTGGTGCTACGCTCTTCTCACAGGAATCACTTACTGTATCCCATGCAAGACCAACTCGGTGCAATCTTGCAAGCAACCTCTCTACTATTAAACTACTTGCCTGCACTCCTCCTTGTGTATGCTCAACACTCCCTCCAAATGGATATAAACTTCCATTACATCCAGCACAATGGAATAACATATCCGATGAGAACCCTACACTTGCTTTCATGCAATCAAATATACATGCCATTTGTGCTATTGGATTTCCGAATAATGCTGCTTCTGGATTTAATATCATATTTAACTTGTCATTCCCCCATAACGGATCAAACTCCGATATATATGCAACATCTACTGATGCTTCTTCCAAACATATAAAATCTGTAAGCAATTCTAACCAATAAATAAGTGGATATATATAATAATGTACATGGTAAAAACTATGTTTAAGTGCCTCATTAGCACTCTTTCTTGCAACAGTTCCATGCTTCTTGGCACTCTTCATTATCTGAAATCCCCCAAGACTTACCATGCAATATGGTGTCCTTGTTACATCCGCAAGCCTCACTGGCTCCCAAAATGATATTGCCAACCCTGGCATCGGCACTTTTACTCCTGCTCCTATATCTGCTGGACATAAACATATTGGATTGCTAGGGTTCTCTGTATCTTCTCTTCCTCCACTATATATTGCAGTATTACCTAGTTTCACTGGGAATATACAGTTCCAACAGATATCCTTAATTGGATTTACAAATTTTCCAACACATGGTTCACTTCTTGCTTTTTCTAAATTACATGCTAGCATTAGAACTATTGCAATTATTTGCAATAATGACTTAATAAGCTTAAATTGATCGCATATGATGCTACAGGTCGGGTTGATATTCCCTTTTTCCAACCTTATATTTCTTCCCAACCTGTTAGCCTCTACAAAGCTGCTGCTTTCTTCTGGATTTATCTCTATATCTATGCTACACTTCCCATATGATTTACGAATTACACTACTTACTTTTTTATGAAAGACGAAGAGGTTACTATGCATTATAAAACATTTGATACTCATAAATACATTAAAAGCCTTCAAGAAAGTGGCTTTAATGAAAAACAAGCTGAAATGCTCGTCAAATCCCTTCTTGAATCCAGAGATTTTGACCTCTCTATTCTTGCTACTCGTGAACAGGTTTCTAAAATCGGAACTAACCTTAATGCTAAAATTGATAAGGTCGAGTCTAGCCTTAATGCTAAAATTGACAAAGTTGAGTCTAATCTTGAAAAAAAAATTACCGAAGTAAAATACGATATCCTTAAATGGATTATTCCTATTATGCTTACTAATGTAGCTATAATGGTAGGTATTGCACTGAAGCTTCTCTAGCATCATTTCAGTCTCACCTCCCTCACTCTTAACATTTTACCTTCCTGCACAACTACTGCTGGCACTACTTTGATCCCTAGTTTTTTTATTATCTCTCCTTCCTGATCAAAGTAAAAATCTAACTTATACTCCTCCTCTAATTTAACAGGTGATCCTCCCGTTAATATCAACGTTGGCTTTATCTCCGAATTTTTATAAATATCAATTGCATATTTTAACTGCTTCTCATCTTCTCCATCTAAGAATATTAACTTATTATCTAAACTTACCTTATCTAGCGGATTAACTCTTGTACCTGCTTTGTAATATACTTGTCCCTTATGATCCTTTAGATCATATGGCTTTGATATACTGGGATCATAATAATATTCTCTATCTTCTGCAGCTCTCATTACTCCTAAATTCTTAGGGTTAATTATACTTTCTTTAACTTTTTCTTTGATTATCTCATTATGCTTATCTATCTCCCCATTTAACTCCATCGCTTTTATCTTGTTTTTTATATCTTCTATAGGATCACTTTCCCTAATTTCCCATGTATTACCTTGCACTCCCAAATCCTTACCTTGTGCTTTGTTCACTATCAACACTATCGATAACACAATCACACATATTATCATTAATATGATACACACAACCATAAGCCTGTTAAGGAACTTATCTTCTCTATCCATATCTAACCCTCGCTACTTCTCTTATTGCCTCTTCTAATCCCATTCCCTTCTCTACTAACTCCTCAACTGCTCTAAATTCTTCTGCTTTGCTTGAATATAATATCTTTGAATATGGATCTGCTATTAATCTCCCAATACTCGCTCCTGTCTCATGTATTATCATTACCTCTGAATATTTTCCCTGCTTAGTCCTGATTGTCCCCATCAGCCTTTGCATCCCTTCATCTATCTTAAATCTTCCACTGCTCTTCAATTGCTCTACTGATTCCTTCTTCTGCGAAAACATACACAACCAATCACTATTCATAAATACCGCTTTAGCTCCTGCATTATCATAAAAATCATCTAATGTTTGTGTTCCTGCTATTAACGATCCATCATATTTACGTAATGTCCTCGCAAGCTTGTTCATAAATTCAGATGTCTTTGATCCTGATAACATGTTCCATGCCTCATCAAAGATTAAACTGCTCAGAAATTGTCTTTTCCCAAGTATCACCGTATTTGTAATTGTCACTATCAGTATTTGCATTACCACCGCTTGTAGCTCAGGCTTTGACTTTAATTCTTCAAGTTCAACTACACAAAATTGATCATTTAAATTTACATTTGACTTCCCATTAAAATATCTCCCGTACACCCCTTTTTCTGTATATGGATATAACATCACTGCAAGCCTTTTACATATCTCCTTATTATCTTCTTGCTCCTCAAACCATCTTCCTATATCTCCTATCCCTGCATCTCTCCCCTTCAATGTCCATACTTCTGTTAGTGCTTTCTCTATCAATGAATCTTCAAAATCACTTGTTCCACTCTTTGGTGCTACCATCATCCCTATTATTGGCTTTAACAATCCCAGTGAATCTGATATTGCATCCTTATCCTGATCATCTATTGTTGTAAATGGATTGAGCGATATATTTGTTTTTGTTGTGAATTCTAAATATTGTCCTCCAAACCTCTTTACTTGCTTCTCAAAACTTCTACCCATATCAAGTACATATACTCTCCTCCTAAACTAAGTACACTTGTTGCCATATCTTGCATAAAAAAACTCTTCCCACTCCCAGGTCTTCCTGCTATCGATACATTAAAATTTCCATCCTTATTATCAAAGGGATACCAATAAAATAATTGTCCTCTCCTTCCAGTAAGCATCAGCCCTGGTGTGCTCGTTCCTTTCCACTCCGCTTGAATTGGCATTGTGTTTACTGGCTCATATGATAACGATGTCTTTGTTCTTTTTAGGTAATTCATATCACTTGCCGCTCCCTCTCCCCACATCATCGGCAAACTACAGATTATTGCTGGCAGTCCTATATATTGATCCCTCTGTATTTGCCATCCATTTCCCACATATATTAATCCTAATTTTGACTCTGCTCTTGTCATCTTTTCTTTTTCTTCCATCAAGATGATTTGATAATGCACTTTTACCAACCTCTCCCCCTTATCAAACTGATCCCTCACAAATGACCACTCATCCGCCTCTTTCCTAAGTGATGGTATCCAGTTCCCTAGCGGTGATGCTGCCTGCGTCTCCACTCTTGAAGCTTTTGCCATTAACTTTGTCTTTAGCGTCTTGCTCTCACATATATATACTCCCAAATGTGTCACAAATGGACATGGTACTTTCGCTGCCTCTCTAAGTGCATCTCCTATTAATCTACCCATACCACCCAATGTCCATTTACGTGGGTATTTCACTACGCTGTAACTTCTAAACTCATGCTTCTTATCAAGCTCCAGCCCTTCATCTGTTACTTCGTATAAATTATTGGGGTTTACTATCTGAGATCCTATTCTCTCGTATTTATTCCATTCCTTATCTGAACTCTTTATATCTCTATAACAATTCATATATTCATCTAAATATCTTATCAAGCCTTCAGGACTCATCTCTACTACTTCACTCCCCACTGTCTCAAATAACGATTTAACCTGTGATTTTACTTCTTTCATCTCCATCAGCTCCATCACTTCTGGATTCCTACTGCTTTTACTTACTGATATCATTAATCTAAAATCCCTTACTACCTGCTCTCCTTCCCTTTGTTTTCCAAGACTCTTCATATAATCAGCTCTCTCATCATTCAAGCCTTTGAGCACCTCTTTATAGGGCTTCTCATTCCTCTTTTTTCTCCAATACTCTATCTTGTCTTCTATCGCAGGTGACGCCACCATTGATATCTGGATACTAACTCCTGCTGGTAATATATTTTGAAATAATGATGCCAATTCGTTTTCTATTGCAGCCCCTACTCCTGTAAGCACACCTACTTCAAGCACAAATCCTATTGATGCTCCATTAATATATATTTCATTCTCCTCATCATAACTCTCATATCTTATTAAATCTCCTATACTATCCCACTTATGCACTTCCTTTATTTTTTTATTACTTTCTTTTTCCCCAGCATCTCCCAACGCATCAGAAAGCGCATCAGATATGTAATTTGCAATTTTTTTTAGTGCTTTTGCCATTTATTACCTTCTATCTAAATATCTATAATTATTTAACTCGACTTTCTTCTTCCCAACTTCCTTTCTCCAGCACTGCATGTACATATGTCTCCTCTATATAATCACCTTTTTTATCCTCAAAACTATTCATCCAGATTCTTATCACTTTCTCTGGCTTCCTTACTACTCTATTTACAAATGCTCCTGCTTTACTGTATGGATTTGCATTTGATGCTTGATAAGTAAGTGTTTTTTCTCTTGATTTGTGATTTTTCTTATTTTTATCTACCTCATAGTTATCCTTGATCTTACCTTCATTTACCGCCTTATTTACTTTTGATATTGATTTGCATCCCATTCCAACTCCAGCTGGACAATCAACTACCCTCTTATTTGCACTACATCCCACCATAAAAAATAAAGTTACTATAATTGCTGCTTTTTTTGTTATTTGCTCTTTTTTCATATCTACCCGTTATTTATTTTAATTTTATTGGTCATTTTATCCCTTCTTTATTTTCATAATCCTAATTATCCTCATTCCTAGATACCATTTGTTCCACCTGCCTTTCTGATTCCCTTTCTGACTCTATTCTCTTCCTCTCAAGCTTCTTTTTTACTTTCGCAGTTCCAATATCAGCACCTTCTGTAAATACCACATCTATTATTCGACCTGATGCTATTTGCACCACTGGACTTATGCTCTCAGCTCTATCTATGTAATATTTTGATAGTCTATCCATTGAACTACTCATCCCTTGGCTCATGCCACTCTTAAATTTATTTGCTGCACTCTGCTTCTCTGCAAATAATGCACTTACTCCCCCTACACTCGTAACCCCCATATCTCTCCCTGGATTAATAACTCCTGCTACTCCCTGTAATACCCCACCTATTACACTTTTTCCTATATACCCCCTTCCTTTTTCTATTACCTCACCTTTAACCCCTACTCTCCCATCTTCTCCTGCCATATACCCAGCTACCTCTGTTTCTATTACTTCTCCACTACTCCTCTCTACGCATGATAAATTCTCAAGCCTCCCGTATACTCTCTCACTGCTTATATCTCCATAACCACTTGCTATTATATGACAATCTTTTAAATCTGATTTAAATTTCCTAGGTAATGTGCCTGTATCAATTATTCTCACCAATATTGGCTTTGGCTCACTTGTTGCACTAAGTGATGTTGATGCATCCACCCCACTTAACAATACCGCCTTCGCAAATGCTCCTGCTGGTATACTGTCTTCTACATTTTTTACCTTCTCTTCTTCCTCATTCCTTTCAAGTGCAACTTTGATAACTTTGAACTTACTATCTCTTTTATTCTCTACTTGCTTACTCCCCATCTTCTGCACCATATCTGTAAGAACATCTATCTGCTCTTGCATACTTCTTATCTGCTGATCTCCCTCACCCACCTCTTTCTTCTTTTTTATTACATTTTCCAGTGTCATGCTTATATCCAATAAACCTTGATTTAAGTCCTCTAATTTCTCCTGCTGTTCCTCATGCTTCTTTTTCATTCCATATCGCCATATCTCCTCTTCATTCACCATTTTACCAGTTGTTTCTATCTCAGTTACATGCTCCTTTGGCTTCTCTTCTTTCGCCTTCCTTACTTTTACCTCGTCTTCTCCTCTCCCATATCCTGTTACAAGAATTATTCCCAATATTAACAATACTGTTCCAAGTGCAGTTATTAACTGCTGCGTTGCTACCGATAATTTTTTATATCCATTCGTTATTTTTTGTATCATTTGCTTATTTTATATATTATTGTGCTTTCCTTTGCTCTTAGCTCCTTATCCTCTATTGCTACCGCTATAGTACGGCTATCTGCAAAACTCTTTTCCTCTAAACTTACCTGCCTAATTCCACAGTTCTTTATCCCCCATACATCAGCCTCATATTCTCCAATCTGCTCTTCTTTTATCAATCTACTTTTAACTCCTTCTTCCTTTTTACTGCATTCTATTACCCCCTGCTTTTTTAACTCCTCTCTATCTAGGTTTGTAATGATTTCTACTACTGCATCATGCATCTCATGCTTCGCTCCTTTTAATAATATTTTTTCACTCCTTGCCATTTCTGCCACTATTATCTGTCCTTTTGCTCCTGCCTTTAAATTTAGCTTAAAATCTTGGGTCTTTCCTTTTTCTGTAATCAATGTCATAAATAATGGCTCTTTTACCCCCTCTTCCGCTCTAATAAATACTTGTCCTGTATTTACATCACTCGTTACATCAAAATATTCACTATCTACTCCTATTATTTCTTTCACTCTATCTCCCTCTATCATCACCCTATTTGGCTCTTTATTTGAGATATATCCTTCATACCTGACTTCTTGGTTATATTTAAACTTCTGCTCTGCTTTTGCTTCTATTGCAAATATTTCAAGCACAACTAATGCTATTAAAAATATGCTTATTATTTTACTTTTTGATTTTGCCATCTCTCTAATCATTCCTGATTTTATTATTTTTTTTCTGCTTATTTGTTTTGCCATTTGCATTACTTTTTAATTATTTAATTGCTTTTTTTCATTATTTATTATTTTCTATTACCCTTTTGAATTCTCTAACCATCATAATCCCACTCTCATACCCAAATTTTATTAATATCTTTTCTTCACTCTCAGACACCCTTTGTCCTGCTACATATTTTACTAACTTACCCACTACCAATCCCTGGTAGTTCTTCTCATTTACTATGATTTTTTTAATCACAAAATCTGTCGTTAAATTGCTCTTCCTCATCTTCTGTTCTTCCTCTATCAACTGCTTCTCAACTATATTATGATATGATGGGGCTACATACCTCAGTATCACATCTCTTTTATATTTATAATTATCAGGCGTTGAATCCAGTAACAACTCACTAAAATATCTGCTCATCTCCTCTATATAACTTGCACTTACTAATTCTCCTTGCGTCCACACAGTTTGTCTTAAATACGCAGGCACTATCACTGTTTTTTCTTTACTTCCCAATATTGAAAGACTTAATACTCCATTTATTCCAAGCATTAGAATTCCTGTTATTATTGCTATATTCCTTTGTTTGTAATATCTACTCGCTATCTCCTTTGAATGCCCTATCTCCATATCTATCCTATATACCTTCTTTTACTTGATACTATTTTTATCTTCATTCTTTTATGCACCCCTGGAAAATACCTATATAATCCATGTATCAATATCCTTCCCCCAAGCATTGCTTTACACTGCCTTATTGCTATGAATCCAAAAATCCCTAGTAAACTACCAGTACCTGGAAATCCTAACAATAATCCTGCAAAAAATGGCAATAACAGATAAAGTGCTTCATCCATTGGTAAAAATCCTACCCTTGATGGTGCATCCAAATATGTGAGTATTATATTTTTATTATACATGCCTTATTCTCTTATCTAAGTTTCATATATTTCTATCCAAATAATCCATTTACATATTTGAAATAGATATTTGCATATACCAATATTAATCCACCAAGCACTAATACCGCTTTATTAAAGCCATTAAATAATGAGTATATTATGCATCCTATCCCTACCACATTTAGTGTTATTTTAAGCCCATCTCCTTGCACTTCTGCCACCACTGTCTTACTAACTTCTGAAAGCCCTGTTATTTTACCTAAATCTGCAGAGGCTATTTCTGGATATATTATTGACGTTAATCCTACTAAGCCCAGCGTCGTAAGAAATTTATTCTTTGTAGCTATGCCCATAATTTTATTGCCTATTCTTTTGATTTTTTGCATTTTTCTTAATGATTTTTGGTTCTTTGGTTTTGGCATTATTTGTTCTCCTTTTATTAATTGGTTTGTTTTACTTATATTTATTGCGTTTATTTCTTTCATTTTTTCCTTCTTATATATTATTTTTATTTTCACTCGCTTGCTTACTTCTGGCATACTCGACTATTATCCCACCTAACAAACTTGATGATAATGCAATCCCTAAAATCTCTGATACTACTTTTACCACTCCCCCTTCAAGCCCCAGAGTTAACATTGCTACTTGCCATACTCCGTATATCACTGCTAGTTTTAATATCATCCATGTCAGCTTCATTGGAAGCTTTGTCTTTCTGTTATACTCACTACTATCAAGCTCGTCTTTATTTTTAGATTTGCCTTTTCTTTCGTCGTTATTTAAAAATAATGCTGCTATTGATGTTCCTATCATTCCTATTCCTATCAACTCATTTATTATTATTGCTATATTCCTTACTTCCCACTGCTTATAAAATATTTCTGATATTACATATACTATTGCCAGTATTAATATTATCGCCGACATTCCCCTTGGTATTCCTTTTATTTTTTGCTTTGTTTCCATTTTTATATCCTTAAATTATTTTCTGTAGCCTCATTCTCTTCGCATATGGTAATTTCTCCATAATTGTCTAAATGCATATAATCCATTCCCTCACCTTCGCTCAGCATTCCTCTTAATTTTACTCTTTTGCCAATACTCAGCTCTTCCTTATGATCCTTGCAGTATTTAGATAATTTCTCTCCACTGATCAAAATTTCGCAATCCATCCCGTTATCTTCCCTTATATGCATCCATCCAAGGCTTGTTAATTGATCTCTCTGATCAAATATTATATGCGGAGCTTCTGTTATTATCCCACCAATTATGGCGTTCTCTTGATGTTCTATTATATGTTCTGACATTTTTACCCCAATTTTAATTTTTAGTTATTTGGCTATAGCAATCCTGATATTGATTTCACTAGACCTTCGGTTAACTTAGGCTCTGCTTCTTCAAATTTTAGATTGGTCTTCTTACCCACACTCATTATTCTGGTTTGATACTTTTTCCAATTTGTCTTCTTTTTCCATGTGGATTTTTTATAGCCACTTGTACCTTGCTTTAAATTTGCATCACTACTTTCACTCACATACTCTCCGTCAGCTTTTTCACTGATTTGTAAATCTGTTGTCATAGTGAAGTTTACAACTTCAACCGCAGCATCTAGTACTGTATTACCTATTCCTGCAAGCAATCCTATTCCAAGCATTGATCTACCACTTCCTCCTGTCGCACCTGCAAGTGCCGCTCCTGTCGCAAAACCTTCAAGCCCACTTCCATAGCCTCCACTTAATGCTTCAAATGGGTTTTCTAATGTAGATTTTCCAACTTGCAAGATATTTGCTTGAATCATTATATTAGCTCTTTTTGGACTATTAACTATTGTGTAGCCTTTGTTCTCGATTGCTAACCTTATTTTTGACTCAATATCTAATCCTGACTTATCACTGGTATTTCTAATTTGTAACAATACTGTTTTTTTGTTGTCCTCTATTGGATCCAAAAATATTGTTTCGCTCATTTTTGTTTGCACTTCCAACTTTCCGTGCTTGATCATTTTACTTGTGGTATTGCAGCCTACTAAACCACTCATTCCTGTTGCTAAAACTGCTATTACTATGTATTTCTGTGCTTGCTTGATCATTTATTTGCTCCTGTTTTAATTGTCGTTAACTGATTTTGGTAATTGTCGCCTACTTTTCTTACATATAGCTCTTGGAGCTTTATATTTTCTTCTAGATAGTAGCCTTGTTTATGCACTTCTTTCTTACTTCTGATTAATCCTTGCTTTTCTAGTGATTTAATTGCTCTATAGACTTTACTTTCGCTCCAATCTTGAAAATGCTGAATCTTCCATGATATTAGACTATTACATACCCAGCCATTATCTTTATATTCGTAACCCATGATCTTTCTTTCCACTGTTTGCTCTATACTGTCTAACATTCCTGCTTCCATATCTCTTAAGTATTTAAATTCCTCTATTAGCATTTATTTTTCCTTTTTTTATATTCATTTGCTTAATTGACAAAACACAAAGTAAAATATATTAATATTAGTAATTAACTTAATTGTAATTAGTAATAATTACGAAGTCAACTAGTAATTATAAATTATTTAGTATGGAGATTATAGAAAGTATAAGATTTAAAATGCGTCAGAGAAAATTAACTACTACTGACATAGCCCAAAAATGTGGCATTAGTAAATATACTGTATTTAACATTTTACAAGGTAAATCTCATAGATTTGATTATATATCTAAAATAGCCAAGTTTCTTGATATCCCATTGCTATATCCAATACAAGATATAGACTCTAAAAATGAAATTAAATTAAAAAAATACTTTGTAGCAACTTCAATAATAGATAATTTAACTAACAGTGATGATGCATTAATAATTACTAAAGATAAGTTGGAAGAATTTATTTTTAGAGTTTATAAATATATACTTATAAACCCAAATGAAAATAAGTTATACAATGCATACGCAGAAGGATTGTTAGAAAAATATACTAATAAATAAAATTGTTGAAAATTTTACCTTTTTTATCATTAGTTCTGTTTTCTGAGAAGAAATATGAATATTTTTTATTATTAACAATCAATTTATTACTTTTTTTTCTATAATTTTTATAATTACATTCATTAATCAAATCATGATAAACTAGTTGGTCATATACTATCTGACTCGTATTTTTTATATTGCTAATAAAATTATAGAATTCTTCTTTGGCTACATTATTAATATTTTTTTCTTCCAAATATTCTGCAAGGGCTAAATTTTTACTTTCCTCTGTTATATAAATTATATAGTCTTGACTATTAGAAATCATATAACAGCTTCCTATTTCATCAATTACATAATACTGATAGATATTATTATCCTTAATTATTTTATATAAAAGCTCTTTATATTCTGGTGAATTTAATAAAGAGTTCTCTTCTACTTTTAATATAGCCTTTATTATTTCATCTGTTTCTTTCTGAAAAAATCTTAAGTAAAAATCTATTATTTTATTATATAGCTTTTTTAAAGCATCTGGTTCTTGTTTCTTTATATATGAATCTATTAACCCATCATTGAATGCTTTTACTGCTATATCCTCATCAGCTGTTCCAGTTAATAAAATTTTATATACATTGTGGTTATTTAATTTTTTTATTAAACTTATCCCATCTATACTAGGCATATCGTAATCCACAACTAATATTGAAACTTCATCTTTATTAGAATTGAAAGCATTATTAAAGCTTGCTACTAAGTCATAACTTAATGTGTTCTTTTCTATATCATCTCTGACTTGTGTTTGAATATAACTTTTTACATTATAATTTTCATTGATTTGTAAATTATCAGGATTTATACATCCTTCAATTTTTATATTTTTATTTATATTTTTTAAATACTCTATTGTAGTATCTACAAATTCTTTATCGTCATCTAATAATATTACTTTATTGAAATAAAAAAAAGCTGGTATATTTCCTTGCATGCTATTTATTTTTAACTTTTTTAAACATTAAAGTAAATTTTGTATATTGTAAATATTCTGATTCACATATTATCTTTCCACCCATCTTCTCAATCACCATCTTACTAAATGATAGTCCTAACCCTGTGCCTTTTCTTTCTTTAGTATAAAAAAGATTAAAGATTTTAAGTTTTTCATCATCTTGAATACCAATAATATCATCTTCTATAATCACTGCGTCTTCCTTAACCTTTAATTTTACACTACCTCTATTATACTTTTTTCTTTGATATAATGCATTTTTCAAGATATTTATTATTACATGATTAAAATACAATTTATCAACTTCAACTTCTGAAATAAAATCACTATATAAGATATTAAAATGCTTTATTTCTTCTTGTGTAAAGGGATAATCCTTCAATAATTCATTAACAAGTTTAGATAAATTTAATGGTTGGATATTTAAATTAACATTATGTTTAATATTCATTAACATAGCATCAATATTACTGTTAGCTTTATTTAAAAGAAATATCAGTCTATTATATCGAGTTATCGCTTGATCTCTAGAGCTGACTGTTAAATTATCGAATAATAATTCCAAATTAGACCTCATTGATAATAAAGGTGTTCTCATATCATGAGCTATTGAATAAGCGAGCGTCTTCATACTCTCCATTTGTTTGAGTTTATTTTTTTCTTTTAAATAAATAAAAAAACTAGATATTATTACTGAATAAATGCCTGTGAAGATAAGTTCACTTATATTGCTTAATAAATACTGATAAAGATCGTTGGTATTTTTATATAAAATTAAATATGTTGAAAAGCTGAGTATAGCACCCAGAGAAGTAATGATAATAAAAAATATAAAATTCACCAAATATAATAAAACAAAATTAGTAATTATTAAGTTAATTAGCCATTTATAGTTATTAATTTGAGAAAAATACATAAAAAAACTAATAAAAGATATATTTAAAGTATATACAAAGTAAATATACCATAATCTTAAACTTTTATATTTGAATGGTATTATTTGGTCAAATATTAATCCTATATTTAAAAGCCCTATTATTACTCTTATATAAAAGATTATATTATTGTAATCGATGTATCCAAAAATACAAAAAGGTAAAATATTATTTAAAACTGAAAAAATAAGAAATACAGCAATAGAATTTGGCTCTATTTCTGTTTTAAGGGACTGATTTAACATTTTATTTCTATACTTAATACTATATAATCATATTCATTATGTATCTGTCATCCATAGCTTTTATTATTTTGTAATTGGCATTATACATTATAGGGTAATTTTTTTTACCATGTCCAAAACTATCAGTTTTGAAAACTGGGATATTAATATTATTAACAAAACTATCTACTGCATCATCTACATAATTGTCTATTTTTGGCACTAAATCTCCTATAACTAATGCTTCTATTTGATCAAAAATCTGCAATTGTAAAAAATGAGTAAGATAAAAATCAATTTGATACCCCTTTTTTTTATTTACTTCCAAAAACAATATTTTTTTAGGTTTTATCTCCCATTTTGTTCCAATACTCATATTTATTAAATCCATGTGCCCACCACTAATACTACCTTTTATTATCAAGTTATTTTTAGCAACAGCATTCATAGGAGTTAGCTCTATATTAAAATTTCTTCCTTTAATTATTTCATTTAAATATATAAAATTTTTACTATCTTTAGCTTCATCATATATTTCACTTAACATAGATCCATGTATTGTTCTCCAACCCCATTCCTGAGATAAAAACAAGTGAATCGCCGTTATATCACTATAACCAATAAATATTTTTTCTTTCTTAGGCTTTTTTAAGTTATATAATCTTTCTACTATTCTTGCCGATCCATATCCACCTCTCATACACCAAATAATATTACAGTTATTTTGCTCTAGTGCATTTTTTAAAAATTCAAATCTGTTATCATCAGAATTTGATAAATATATATAACCTTTTTGAAAACTATTATCAGGTATATAAACATTTTTCTTAGAAGTTAGTTTGTCTATAACTTGCTTTGGAACTCCACTTGAAGGTGCAACTGCATAAATATTATTTTCTTCAATTATTTTAAAACGTTCATGCATTTCAATAACTTTGCTTTATGATAAAATATAATACTAAGTATAATAAATATGTTAAATAAAGTCCCTAGCATTAATACGTAAGAGTTTAATTCTCCTTTTACTACACACATTACAATTAAAAATACTATAGTAATAATTGTTGATTTGATATACTCATTTTCACTAAATTTAAATCCTAAAAAACCCACTATAAAAGGCATGAATATTAACGGATTAAAACAACTTGTAGCTAACATCATTAACTCAAATATACCCTTATTTAACTTAGCAATATACAATGAGATGCAAGCAATAATAAGTAATGAGATTTTTGCTATCCATACTTCTTTTTCATTTGATATATTTGGATAAATTTCTTTAAAAAAATTCCGAGCACAAATTATACTGGAGCTATTTAACCATGAATCTGCACTTGACATAATAAGTGATAAAATACCTATAATAATTAGACCCTTTACTCCTATAGGTATATAATCCAAAATATGTCTATAAAAAACAATGGATTGATTAGCTTCCTCTGGCTTATATAGCAATATTAAAGATAATCCTATTATTACCAATGTAGTATAATAAAAAAATGCTACTACTGCTTTTCCTATAATAACTTGTTTTAGATGTGTTTTATCTTTTATAATCAATATTCTCTGGATATATGGCAAATTTATCCCTAATGTCATCATATAGAAGCAAGATGATATAAAACTCTCATAATCTATATTTTTTTCTTCTTTAAAACTAATTGATTCCAGTATACCATCTACTGAAATACCTTTATATGCATAACTAGCTATAATTGGCAATGCTACCATAAAAATAAAAAATTGAAAAATATCTGTCGTTGTTACTGCTCGCATGCCACCTTTATATGAATAAAACACTACAGTTCCAAAACCGATAATGACTCCTATATTAAAAGATACGTTAAGTAATGTATTAAAGAGATATCCTAGCGCAGTTATTTGTGATGCTAACAAAACTATTGTCATTAATATACCAGAAATACTTGATATATATTTACCCCATTTACCATATAATTGCTCCATCACATCTATTAATGATATACAATTACTAAATCTTCCTACCCCCTGCGGCATTACACAGTACATTAAGATCCAATGAAATACTA
>CAXIWF010000892.1:0-30717 GCA_964036045.1 Eutreptiella sp. 'Long Island Sound 2002'
CGTGCACGCCCACGCGGGCGAGGACCTCTTGACACCGTCTCATGTTACATCTCCTGCGGTGGCACTGACGGGCGGGAGGGGGACACGGAGAATATGGGGACGGGTAGTATTCGGTAGACTCATCAGAGCTTCCCACAAGGGGAACCAAGGGATTTTGTGGTCTGGTACACAGTGAGCACAGATCAGCCCGGTCAGGGCATACCTGGCAGTCACAGGGGTTAAGGAATTCATGTTACGCACAGGGGGAGTGGTAGAGCGATGGCCTTGCCATGCCTGAGAACATGCAATAATGGTGATGGAGGGTATCTGGGGTCTTGAAGCGAAGACCACGTCTCGTGTGCACAGAAGGGTGACGCCGAGTGTAGGTTCATTAATTCGTCTCAAGTTGCCCTGGGTCAGGGGGCCCTGAGGATGTCGTATGGAGGCCCGTTCCTACACCAGTGTGACGGAAGACAAGGGATACCCTGGAGTCTCGGGGAATGCGCCGCTTCTCCATTGTGTCATAGTCGCGAGCCTGGATTTGGTGCTTCCATTTGTCGCGGGCTTCCCGAGAAATTAGGAGGAGACTGCGGCGCTGTAGGAAGACTTTTTGCCTTTTCTTAATAAGGGTGGATCCGGGGAGGGGAAGCGGTTCGAAAACCATTTCCGCACCTGACCCAAAGGAGCCATCCAGGACATAAGGGCCTAGCTGAGGGACGTCTACGTGGCTCCTCAGGCCACTGCCAGGCTCATATCGAGCCACTGACCACATATTGGGGCATAAGAGAGAGGAAGGCAGGACCTTGGCGCAGGCAGAGAATGCCCGTAGCCCAATCGCTTGAATAAACTCAGGAGGGGTCGGTTCAAAAGGTTCAACTTCTTTTGATTCTGGATTGTACCTGAATCCGAAATGAAGCATTGTGCGGTGCCCCTCGGACAGCCACTGGTGATCTTCATCTGCACTGTAGGACATCACCAGGGCTTCTTCTTCTTCTGAGAAAAATTCATTGGATATGAAGGCTCCTGTTATTTCCAGGATGGGGTCGAAAATGTTCCCCGTTTGGAGGTGGAGTTGTGCCATCTTTTCTGTGAGGGAGAGGGGCTTGCTTGTGGACAAGTAATGGTCCCTCGCGAGACTCAGTTGTTCCGCGCTGCCGTAGGCAGTCGCCGCCTCGATGACTCGTGATAGGAAATCCTGGGCTTCCGAAAATAGGGGGTTGGCGGGAGCCAAAAGGTTGTCACGCGCGGCCGTGTTGGGGCACTCGGGGTGAAAGACGAGCTGGGACACAGTGAAGCCTTCTGCAAGGAGCGCGGATTCGTAATGAGCATATTTCACTCGGTAGACTCGCACCTTAGCCATGAGGGCGCTGAACAAGGAAATGTGCCGAATTTTCCCAAGCAGGGAGACCCCGAACATTACATCAACGTCCGGCGTGGATGACGGGGCGTGTACTTCTACCAGTTCTGGATCAGGAGGTTCGGGGAGGGGTTGAAGCAAGCCTTCACCGGGGAGGGTGGGGGAGGGGCATCTTTGTGCACATTTCAGGGAGAGGAGGAGAGGTCCATTTTGTGTCCCGGGTGTTTGGAGCGCCAAGAGGAGTAACCTCCCCAAGAGATCATGGCTCCCGTAGTGCCCCGATACGTAACCAGGTTATTCTCTTGGAAGAGCATGTAACTCATGGAAGTGAGGGAGTCTCGTTGGGGGAGCAAGGGGGTGTTGTGATAGTTCATGCACACGTAAAACTAGTGTTGTGTTCTGGGAATGGCCCCTAGGATACCGCACCGTCGCGCGGCTTCGCTAGTAAGGAGGGATTTCCACACGTCAATTTGTTTGAAGTCCGGCGTGGCCTGTTTGTATGCTTTTGAGGGTACAACTGTGAAAGTTTTGTCCTTCCCTAGGTCGGAACCACGGATGCAAAGGACCTTGCCGAGCGTCCACAAAGGGTGTTGTAAGATGGTGGAGAGAAGCTTCTCGGCGAGGGGGGTTTGAATGGTGTAATCGAAGCGGAACATATGTTCGGAGGATGATTGTAGAGGCTGTATGCGTTCCTCCGGAAAGAAAGCATTTTTGAAGTTGACCGTGATGTGGTCGTTTTCGAAATGGAAAAGGCGGTTGACGAGGACAAAAAAGTCCCGGGCGTTGCCACGGCGCCGCCTATACTCTCCTCGTTCCCGCTTGGGTTTTTTGGAAAGCTCTTTTGGAGAAGAGACGGTGAAGTTCGGGAGCAAATGCCGTGCAACTTCGAATCGTAGCGTTGTGCGCACCGCGGCCACTTGGACGGTGCCGTCTACCTTATTTATGGCCCATTGTGGGGAGGTGTGAGGGTGCATGATGTGGCCGTGGCGGATGTGTGCGTGGTGCTTGTGACGGGTGGAGGGGTGAAGGTGAAAATATGGGTATTGAGGAGAGTCAAGCAAGTTGAGCCGCACGGAGCCATCGGGATTAGGTGACGGGTTGTACGTATTGGCATCCGAAAGCCGGTGTACTCCACATACCCAAGGGGCAAGGGGAGATCATGCCGGGGTTCAAGGGGTTCATATGTAGAGGGTCTCCGCCGAAAGGTTGTCTTCCATTCCCGGGAGAATGAAGGAGCCTTCGTACACAACACCGGAATCAAAGGCTTCTTGCAAGGCTTCGTTGATGGCATGGGCCCACTCGGTCCACGTGTTGCCGTATTTGTATTTGGAGTTGTAGTAATCTTGTGGGTGTGGAAAAATGTAGAACTTTGGGTGGTGATGAAGGATGTCTTTGAGGTACCTAAAATTGTCATGTCCAATTGTGGAGTAGGCATTGTTGCCGGAGCAATGAATGTCATGGAAAAAGGTGCACCCGTCGCTCGCGCAAAGGTCTATTGTTGGGTGTACTGGATCATAGATCACTTGCTTGTGGTGTTTCTCTAACACGAGTTGATTTGTATCAACTCCTAAGGTGTCATGGACATGCGTTTCTCCCCATAGTGCTGGTTGATCGTGTGTGTTGATCTCACCTTTATGTTTAACCAAGAATTTTGCAAAGACACCATCCGGGGCAAGGGAAGGGTTGAAGAAGGGCTTTCCGGAATTACCATCCGTTTCATCGGGAGTAGGGTCTTCCCCGTCTTCGGCCTTTTCGTGTGTTCCTTCGGGAGACAGAATAGCGCTTGGCGTAGATTGCTCCTCACGTGGCGTTAAGAGGGAGTTGTCGATCTCAACCTCATTGGTTCCCCTTGCGTTGTCGTTGAGAGCGGCGTTGTCTGCGTTGTCTGCGTTGTCTGCGTTGTCTGAAATGACATTGGATGACGTGCCTTCCTCATGTGACGGGGAAAGGTCGAGTGAAGGGTGAAATGGGTCGTTCTCGCGCTTGGCAGGCGAAAGCGTAGGGAGAAGCCGACTTTGAGTCAGTTTGGCGTCCACTTTAGCCTGAGTTCGAGCAATGAAACTTTTCACGGACTTTAGCTGTTTGCTTTCGGTCTTGTCCTTTGCGGAACGTTCCTTGGGCCCAACTTGCGACATTGCCAAGAAAACGGCGTTGCGAAGCTAGGCAAAGGACGGCGCTCACGATTGCGGCTTTGCGCTAGGGAAAAAAAAATTGACGGTTGTTGCGCTTGCCCCGGCTCCAAATTGCGGCTTTGGGACCTTTGATGGTAATCCACGGCTTCACGGGATCAGCCCAGAACTTGAACAGCCCAGGATTTTCGTTAATCACCGAGCAGCCTGGACTGCTGGTGGATCCCTCAATAAATTTCTGAGGGTCAATCGAAAAAAAAAAGACACTCAGAAAGTGTGATTCATCAGTACCCCTGGGCCAAGAACTCTGTCATCAGTACCCCTGGGCCAAGAACTCTGTCATCAGTACCCCTGGGCCAAGAACCCTGTCATCAGTACCCCTGGGCCACGAACTCTGTCATCAGTACCCCAGGGCCAAGAACTCTGTCATCAGTACCCCTGGGCCAAGAACCCTTTCATCAGTACCCCTGGGCCAAGAACTCTGTCATCAGTACCCCTGGGTCTAGAACTCTGTAATCAGTACCCCTGGGCCAGGAACTGTCATCAGTACCCCTGGGCCAAGAACTCTGTCATCAGTACCCCTGAGCCAAGAGCTCTGTCATCAGTACCCCTGGGCCAAGAAATCTGTCATCAGTACCCCTGGGCCAAAACCTCTGTCATCAGTACCCCTGGGCCAAGAACTCTGTCATCAGTACCCCTGGGCCGAGAACTCTGTCATCAGTACCCCTGGGCCAAGAACTCTGTCGTCTGTAGCCCTGGGTCAAGAACTCTGTCATCAGTACCCCTGGGCCAAGAACTCTGTCATCAGTACCCCTGGGCCAAGAACACTGTCTTCAGTACCCCTGGGCCAGGAACTCTGTCTTCAGTACCCCTGGGCCAAGAACTCTGTCATTAGTACCACTTGGCCAAGAACTCTGTCATCAGTACTCCTGGGCGAAGAAATCTGTCATCAGTACCCCTGGGCCAAGAACTCTGTCATCAGTACCCCTGGGCCAAGAACTCTGTCATCAGTACCCCTGGGCCAAGAACTCTGTCATCAGTACCCCTGAGCCAAGAACTCTGTTATCACTACCCCTGGGCCAAAAGCTCTGTCTTCAGTACCCCTGGGCCAAGAACTCTGTCTTCAGTACACCTGGGCCAAGAACTCTGTCTTCAGTACCCCTAGGCCAAGAACTCTGTCATCAGTAACCCTGGGCCCAGAGCTCTGTCTTCAGTACCCCTGGGCCAAGAACTCTGTCATCAGTACCCCTGGGCCAAGAACTCTGTCCTCAGTACCCCTGGGCCAAGAACTCTGTCTTCAGTACCCCTGGGCCAAGAACTCTGTCATCAGTACCCCTGGGCCAAGAACTCTGTCATCAGTACCCCAGGGCCAAGAACTCTGTCATCAGTACCCCAGGGCCAAGAACTCTGTCATCAGTACCCCTGGGCCAAGAGCCCTTTCATCAGTACCCCTGGGCCAAGAACTCTGTCATCAGTACCCCTGGGTCTAGAACTCTGTAATCAGTACCCCTGGGTCAGGAACTCTGTCATCAGTCCCCCTGGGCTAAGAACTCTGTCATCAGTACCCCTGGGCCAAGAGCTCTGTCATCAGTACCCCTGGGCCAAGAACTCTGTCATCAGTACCCCTGGGCCAAGAACTCTGTCATCAGTACCCCTGGGCCAAGAACTCTGTCATCAGTACCCCTGGGCCGAGAACTCTGTCTTCACTACCCCTGGGCCAAGAACTCTGTCGTCAGTAGCCCTGGGTCAAGCACTCTGTCATCAGTACCCCTGGGCCAAGAACTCTGTCATCAGTACCCCTGGGCCAAGAGCACTGTCTTCAGTACCCCTGGGCCAGGAACTCTGTCTTCAGTACCCCTGGGCCAAGACCTCTGTCTTCAGTACCCCTAGGCCAAGAACTCTGTCATCAGTACCCCTGGGCGAAGAAATCTGTCATCAGTACCCCTGGGCCAAGAACTCTGTCATCAGTACCCCTGGGCCAAGAACTCTGTCATCAGTACCCCTGGGCCAAGAACTCTGTCATCAGTACCCCTGAGCCAAGAACTCTGTTATCACTACCCCTGGGCCAAGAACTCTGTCATCAGTACCCCTCGGCCAAGAACTCTGTCATCAGTAACCCTGGGCCAAGAACTCTGTCTTCAGTACCCCTGGGCCAAGACCTCTGTCATCAGTACCCCTGGGCCCAGGGCTCTGTCTTAAGTACCCCTGGGCCAGGAACTCTGTCTTCAGTACCCCTGGGCCAAGAACTCTATCATTAGTACCACTGGGCCAAGAACTCTGTCATCAGTACCCCTGGGCCAAGAACTCTGTCATCAGTACCCCTGGGCCAAGAACTCTGTCATCACTACCCCTGAGCCAAGAACTCTGTTATCACTACCCCTGGGCCAAGAACTCTGTCTTCAGTACCCCTGGGCCAGGAACTCTGTCTTCAGTACCCCTGGGCCAAGAACTCTGTCATCAGTAACCCTGGGCCAAGAACTCTGTCATCAGTACCCCTGGGCCAAGAACTCTGTCATCAGTACCCCTGGGCCTAGAGCTCTGTCTTCAGTACCCCTGGGCCAAGAACTCTGTCATCAGTACCCCTGGGCCAAGAACTCTGTCCTCAGTACCCCTGGGCCAAGAACTCTGTCTTCAGTGACCCTGGGCCAAGAACTCTGTCATCAGTACCCCTGGGCCAAGAACTCTGTCATCAGTACCCCAGGGCCAAGAACTCTGTCATCAGTACCCCAGGGCCAAGAACTCTGTCATCAGTACCCCTGGGCCAAGAACCCTTTCATCAGTACCCCTGGGCCAAGAACTCTGTCATCAGTACCCCTGGGTCTAGAACTCTGTAATCAGTACCCCTGGGTCAGGAACTCTGTCATCAGTACCCCTGGGCCAAGAACTCTGTCATCAGTACCCCTGGGCCAAGAGCTCTGTCATCAGTACCCCTGGGCCAAGAACTCTGTCATCAGTACCCCTGGGCCAAGAACTCTTTCATCAGTACCCCTGGGCCAAGAACTCTGTCATCAGTACCCCTGGGCCAAGAACTTTGTCATCAGTACCCCTGGGCCAAGAACTCTGTCGTCAGTAGCCCTGGGTCAAGAACTCTGTCATGAGTACCCCTGGGCCAAGAACTCTGTCATCAGTACCCCTGGGCCAAGAACACTGTCTTCAGTACCCCTGGGCCAGGAACTCTGTCTTCAGTACCCCTGGGCCAAGAACTCTGTCTTCCGTACCCCTAGGCCAAGAACTCTGTCATCAGTACCCCTGGGCGAAGAAATCTGTCATCAGTACCCCTGGGCCAAGAGCTCTGTCATCAGTACCCCTGGGCCAAGAACTCTGTCATCAGTACCCCTGAGCCAAGAACTCTGTTATCACTACCCCTGGGCCCAGAACTCTGTCTTCAGTACCCCTGGGCCAAGAACTCTGTCATCAGTAACCCTGGGCCAAGAACTCTGTCTTCAGTACCCAGGGCCAAGAACTCTGTCATCAGTACCCCTGGGCCCAGAGCTCTGTCTTCAGTACCCCTGGGCCAAGAACTCTGTCATCAGTACCCCTGGGCCAAGAACTCTGTCCTCAGTACCCCTGGGCCAAGAACTCTGTCTTCAGTACCCCTGGGCCAAGAACTCTGTCATCAGTACCCCTGAGCCAAGGACTCTGTCATCAGTACTCCTGGGTCTAGAACTCTGTCATCAGTACCCCTGGGCTAAGAACTCTGTCATGAGTACCCCTGGACCAAGAACTCTGTCATCAGTACCCCTGGGCCAAGAACTCTGTCTTCAGTACCCCTGGGCCAATAACTCTCTCATCAGCACCCCTGGGCCAAGAACTCTGTCATCGGTACTCCTGGGCCAAGAACTCTGTCATCAGTACCCCTGGGCCAAGAACTCTGTCATCAGTACCCCTGGGTCTAGAACTCTGTCATCAGTACCCCTGGGTCTAGAACTCTCTCATCAGTACCCCTGGGCCAAGAACTCTGTCATCAGTACATCTGGGCCAAGAACTCTGTCATCAGTACCCCTGGGCCAAGAACTCTGTCATTGTTACCCTTGGGCCAAGAACTCTGTCATCAGTATCCCTGGGTTGAGAACTCTCTCATCAGTACCCCTGGCCCAAGAACTCTGTCATCAGTACCCCTGGGCCAGGAACTCTGTCATCAGTACCCCTGGGCCAAGAACTCTGTCTTCAGTACGCCTGGGCCAAGAGGTCTGTCATCAGTACCCCTGGGCCAAGAACTCTCTCATCAGTACCCCTGGGCCAAGAACTCTGTCATCAGTACCCCTGGGCCAAGAACTCTCTCATCAGTACCCCTGGGCCAAGAACCCTGTCATCAGTACCCCTGGGCAAGGAACTCTGTCATCAGTACCCCAGGGCCAAGAACTCTGTAATCAGTACCCCTGGGCAAGGAACTCTGTCATCAGTACCCCAGGGCCAAGAACTCTGTCATCAGTACCCCTGGGCCAAGAACTCTGTCATCAGTACCCCTCGGCCAAGAACTCTTTCATCAGTACCCCTGGGCCAAGAACTCTGTCATCAGTACCCCTGGGCCAAGAACTCTGTCATCAGTACCCCTGGGCCAAGAACTCTGTCATCAGTACCCCTGTGCCAAGAACTCTGTCATCAGTACCCCTGGGCCCAGAGCTCTGTCTTCAGTACCCCTGGGCCAAGAACTCTGTCATCAGTACCCCTGGGCCAAGAACTCTGTCTTCAGTACCCCTGGGCCAAGAACTCTGTCTTCAGTACCCCTGGGCCAAGAACTCTGTCATCAGTACCCCTGGGCCAAGGACTCTGTCATCAGTACTCCTGGGTCTAGAACTCTGTCATCAGTACCCCTGGGCCAAGAACTCTGTCATGAGTACCCCTGGACCAAGACCTCTGTCATCAGTACCCCTGGGCCAAGAACTCTGTCTTCAGTACCCCTGGGCCAATAACTCTCTCATCAGCACCCCTGGGCCAAGAACTCTGTCATCGGTACTCCACGGCCAAGAACTCTGTCATCAGTACCCCTGGGCCAAGAACTCTGTCATCAGTACCCCTGGGTCTAGAACTCTGTCATCAGTACCCCTGGGTCTAGAATTCACTCATCAGTACCCCTGGGCCAAGAACTCTGTCATCAGTACATCTGGGCCAAGAACTCTGTCATCAGTACCCCTGGGCCAAGAACTCTGTCATCAGTACCCCTGTGCCAAGAACTCTGTCATCAGTACCCCTGGGCCCAGAGCTCTGTCTTCAGTACCCCTGGGCCAAGAACTCTGTCATCAGTACCCCTGGGCCAAGAACTCTGTCCTCAGTACCCCTGGGCCAAGAACTCTGTCTTCAGTACCCCTGGGCCAAGAACTCTGTCATCAGTACCCCTGGGCCAAGGACTCTGTCATCAGTACTCCTGGGTCTAGAACTCTGTCATCAGTACCCCTGGGCCAAGAACTCTGTCATGAGTACCCCTGGACCAAGAACTCTGTCATCAGTACCCCTGGGCCAAGAACTCTGTCTTCAGTACCCCTGGGCCAATAACTCTCTCATCAGCACCCCTGGGCCAAGAACTCTGTCATCGGTACTCCACGGCCAAGAACTCTGTCATCAGTACCCCTGGGCCAAGAACTCTGTCATCAGTACCCCTGGGTCTAGAATTCTGTCATCAGTACCCCTGGGTCTAGAACTCTCTCATCAGTACCCCTGGGCCAAGAACTCTGTCATCAGTACCCCTGGGCCAAGAACTCTGTCATCAGTACCCCTGGGCCAAGAACTCTGTCATCAGTACCCCTGTGCCAAGAACTCTGTCATCAGTACCCCTGGGCCCAGAGCTCTGTCTTCAGTACCCCTGGGCCAAGAACTCTGTCATCAGTACCCCTGGGCCAAGAACTCTGTCCTCAGTACCCCTGGGCCAAGAACTCTGTCTTCAGTACCCCTGGGCCAAGAACTCTGTCATCAGTACCCCTGGGCCAAGGACTCTGTCATCAGTACTCCTGGGTCTAGAACTCTGTCATCAGTACCCCTGGGCCAAGAACTCTGTCATGAGTACCCCTGGACCAAGAACTCTGTCATCAGTACCCCTGGGCCAAGAACTCTGTCTTCAGTACCCCTGGGCCAATAACTCTCTCATCAGCACCCCTGGGCCAAGAACTCTGTCATCGGTACTCCACGGCCAAGAACTCTGTCATCAGTACCCCTGGGCCAAGAACTCTGTCATCAGTACCCCTGGGTCTAGAACTCTGTCATCAGTACCCCTGGGTCTAGAACTCTCTCATCAGTACCCCTGGGCCAAGAACTCTGTCATCAGTACATCTGGGCCAAGAACTCTGTCATCAGTACCCCTGGGCCAAGAACTCTGTCATCGTTACCCTTGGGCCAAGAACTCTGTCATCAGTACCCCTGGGTTGAGAACTCTCTCATCAGTACCCCTGGCCCAAGAACTCTGTCATCAGTACCCCTGGGCCAAGAACTCTGTCATCAGTACCCCTGGGCCAAGAACTCTGTCTTCAGTACGCCTGGGCCAAGAGCTCTGTCATCAGTACCCCTGGGCCAAGAACTCTCTCATCAGTACCCCTGGGCCAAGAAATCTGTCATCAGTACCCCTGGGCCAAGAACTCTCTCATCAGTACCCCTGGGCCAAGAACCCTGTCATCAGTACCCCTGGGCAAGGAACTCTGTCATCAGTACCCCAGGGCCAAGAACTCTGTCATCAGTACCCCTGGGCAAGGAACTCTGTCATCAGTACCCCAGGGCCAAGAACTCTGTCATCAGTACACCTGGGCCAAGAACTCTGTCATCAGTACCCCTCGGCCAAGAACTCTTTCATCAGTACCCCTGGGCCAAGAACTCTGTCATCAGTACCCCTGGGCCAAGAACTCTGTCATCAGTACCCCTGGGCCAAGAACTCTGTCATCAGTACCCCTGTGCCAAGAACTCTGTCATCAGTACCCTTGGGCCAAGAACTCTGTCATCAGTACCCCTGGGCCAAGAACTCTGTCATCAGTACCCCTGGGCCAAGAACTCTGTTGTCAGTAGCCCTGGGTCACGAAATCTGTCATCAGTACCCCTGGGCCAAGAACTCTGTCATCAGTACCCCTGGGCCAAGAACTCTGTCTTCAGTACTCCTGGGCCAAAAATTCTGTCTTCAGTACCCCTGGGCCAAGAACTCTGTCTTCAGTACCCCTGGGCCAAGAACTCTGTCATCAGAACCCCTCGGCCAGGAACTCTGTCATCAGTACCCCTGGGCCAAGAACTCTGTCATCAGTACCCCTGGGCCAAGAGCTCTGTCATCAGTACCCCTGGGTCAGAAACTCTGTCATCAGTACCACTGGGCCAAGAACTCTGTCATCAGTACCCCTGGGCCAAGAGCTCTGTCATCAGTACCCCTCGGCCAAGAACTCTGTCATCAGTACCCCTGGGCCAAGAACTCTGTCATCAGTACCCCTGGGCCAAGAACTCTGTTATCAGTACCCCTGGGCCAAGAACTCTGTCATCAGTACCCCTGGGCCAAGAACTCTGTCGTCAGTAGCCCTGGGTCAAGAACTCTGTCATGAGTACCCCTGGGCCAAGAACTCTGTCATCAGTACCCCCGGGCCAAGAACACTGTCTTCAGTACCCCTGGGCCAGGAACTCTGTCTTCAGTACCCCTGGGCCAAGAACTCTGTCTTCAGTACCCCTAGGCCAAGAACTCTGTCATCAGTACCCCTGGGCGAAGAAATCTGTCATCAGTACCCCTGGGCCAAGAGCTCTGTCATCAGTACCCCTGGGCCAAGAACTCTGTCATCAGTACCCCTGAGCCAAGAACTCTGTTATCACTACCCCTGGGCCCAGAACTCTGTCTTCAGTACCCCTGGGCCAAGAACTCTGTCATCAGTAACCCTGGGCCAAGAACTCTGTCTTCAGTACCCTGGGCCAAGAACTCTGTCATCAGTACCCCTGGGCCCAGAGCTCTGTCTTCAGTACCCCTGGGCCAAGAACTCTGTCATCAGTACCCCTGGGCCAAGAACTCTGTCCTCAGTACCCCTGGGCCAAGAACTCTGTCTTCAGTACCCCTGGGCCAAGAACTCTGTCATCAGTACCCCTGGGCCAAGGACTCTGTCATCAGTACTCCTGGGTCTAGAACTCTGTCATCAGTACCCCTGGGCCAATAACTCTGTCATCAGTACCCCTGGACCAAGAACTCTGTCATCAGTACCCCTGGGCCAAGAACTCTGTCTTCAGTACCCCTGGGCCAATAACTCTCTCATCAGCACCCCTGGGCCAAGAACTCTGTCATCGGTACTCCTGGGCCACGAACTCTGTCATCAGTACCCCTGGGCCAAGAACTCTGTCATCAGTACCCCTGGTTCTAGAACTCTGTCATCAGTACCCCTGGGTCTAGAACTCTCTCATCAGACCCCTGGGCCAAGAACTCTGTCATCAGTACATCTGGGCCAAGAACTCTGTCATCAGTACCCCTGGGCCAAGAACTCTGTCATCGTTATTCTTGGGCCAAGAACTCTGTCATCAGTACCCCTGGGTTGAGAACTCTCTCATCAGTACCCCTGGCCCAAGAACTCTGTCATCAGTACCCCTGGGCCAAGAACTCTGTCATCAGTACCCCTGGGCCAAGAACTCTGTCTTCAGTACACCTGGGCCAAGAGCTCTGTCATCAGTACCCCTGGGCCAAGAACTCTCTCATCAGTACCCCTGGGCCAAGAACTCTGTCATCAGTACCCCTGGGCCAAGAACTCTCTCATCAGTACCCCTGGGCCAAGAACCCTGTCATCAGTACCCCTGGGCAAGGAACTCTGTCATCAGTACCCCAGGGCCAAGAACTCTGTCATCAGTACCCCTGGGCAAGGAACTCTGTCATCAGTACCCCAGGGCCAAGAACTCTGTCATCAGTACCCCTGGGCCAAGAACTCTGTCATCAGTACCCCTCGGCCAAGAACTCTTTCATCAGTACCCCTGGGCCAAGAACTCCGCCCTCAGTACCCCTGGGCCAAGAGCTCTGTCATCAGTACCCCTGGGCCAAGAACTCTGTCATCAGAACCCCTGGCCCAAGAACTCTGTCTTCAGTACCCCTGGGCCAAGAACTCTGTCATCAGTACACCTGGGCCAAGAACTCTGTCTTCAGAACCCCTCGGCCAGGAACTCTGTCATCAGTACCCCTGGGCCAAGAACTCTGTCATCAGTACCCCTGGGCCAAGAACTCTGTCTTCAGTACCCCTGGGCCAGGAACTCTGTCATCAGTACCCCTGGGCCAAGAATTCTGTCATCAGTACCCCTGGGCCAAGAACTCTGTCTTCAGTACCCCTGGGCCAAGAACTCTGTCATCAGTACAGCTGGGCCAAGAACTCTGTATTCAGTACCCCTGGGCCAGGAACTCTGTCCTCAGTACCCCTGGCCCAAGAACTCTGTCTTCAGTACCCCTGGGCCAAGAACTCTGTCATCAGTACCCCTGGGCCAAGAACTCTGTCATCAGTACCCCTGGGCCAAGAGCTCTGTCATCAGTACCCCTGGGCCAAGACCTCTGTCATCAGTACCCCTGGGCCATTAACTCTGTCATGAGTACCCCTGGGCCAAGAACTCTGTCTTGAGTACCCCTGGGCCAAGAACTCTGTCATCAGTACCCCTGGGCCAATAACTCTGTCATCAGTACCCCTGGGCCGGGAACTCTGTCATCAGTACTCCTGGGCCAAGAACTCTGTCTTCAGTACCCCTGGGCCAAGAACTCTGTCATCAGTACCCCTGGACCAAGAGCTCTGTCATCAGTACCCCTGGGTCTAGAACTCTGTCATCAGTACCCCTGGGCCAAGAACTTCCTCATCAGTCCCCCTGGGCCAAGAACCCTGTCATCAGTACCCCTGGGCCAAGAACTCTGTCATCAGTACCCCAGGGCCAAGAACTCTTTCATCAGTACCCCTGGGCCAAGAACTCTGTCATCAGTACCCCTGGGCCAAGAACTCTGTCATCAGTACCCCTGGGTCTAGAACTCTGTCATCAGTACCCCTGGGCCAAGAACTCTGTCATCAGTACCCTTGGGCCAAGAACTCTGTCATCAATACCCCTGGGCCAAGAACGCTGTCATCAGTACCCCTCGGCCAAGAACTCTGTCATCAGTACCCCTGGGCCAAGCACTCTGTCTTCAGTACCCCTGGGCCAAAAACTCTGTCATCAGTACCCCTGTGCCAAGAACTCTGTCATCAGTACCCCTGTACCAAGAACTCTGTCTTCAGTACCCCTGGGCCAAGAACTCTGTCATCAGTACCCCTGGGCCAAGAACTCTGTCTTCAGTACCCCCCCGCCAAGAACTCTGTCGTCAGTAGCCCTGGGTCAAGAACTCTGTCATCAGTACCCTTGGGCCAAGAACTCTGTCATCAGTACCCCTGGGCCAAGAACTCTGTCATCAGTACCCCTGGGCCAAGAACTCTGTCATCAGTACCCCTGGGCCAAGAACTCTGTCATCAGTACCCATGGGCCAGGAACTCTGTCATCAGTACCCCTGGGCCAAGAACTCTGTCATCAGTACCCCTGAGCCAAGAACTCTGTCATCAGTACCCCTGGGCCAAGAACTCTGTCTTCAGTACCCCTGGGCCAAAAACTCTGTCATCAGTACCCCTTGGCCAAGAACTCTGTCATCAGTACCCCTGGGCCAAGAACTCTGTCTTCAGTACCCCTGGGCCAAGAACTCTGTCTTCAGTACCCCCTGGGCCAAGAACTCTGTCTTCAGTACCCCTGGGCCAAGAATTCTGTTTTCAGTACCCCTGGGCCAAGAAATCTGTCATCAGTACCCCTGGGCCAAGAACTCTGTCGTCAGTACCCCTGGGCCAAGAACTGTGTCATCAGTACCCCTGAGCCAAGAACTCTGTCTTCAGTACCCCTGGGCGAAGAACTCTGTTATCAGTACCCCTGGGCCAAGAACTCTGTCATCAGTACCCCTGGGCCCAGAACTGTGTCATCAATACCCCTGGGCCAAGAACTCTGTCATCGGTACCCCTGGGCCAAGAACTCTGTCATCAGTACCCCTGGGCCAAGAACTCTGTCATCAGTACCACTGGGCCAAGAACTCTGTCATCAGTACCGCTGGGCCAAGAACTCTGTCTTCAGTACCCCTGGGCCAAGAACTCTGTCTTCAGTACCCCTGGGCCAAGAACTCTGTCATCAGTACCCCTGGGCCAAGAACTCTGTCATCAGTACCCCTGGGCCAAGAACTCTGTCATCTATACCCCTGGGCCAAGAACTCTGTCATCAGTACCCCTGGGCCAAGAACTCTGTCATCAGTACCCCTGGGCCAGGAACTCTGTCATCAGTACCCCTGGGCCAAGAACTCTGTCATCAGTACCCCTGGGCCAAGAACTCTGTCTTCAGTACCCCTGGGCCAAGAACTCTGTCTTCAGTACCCCTGGGCCAAGAACTCTGTCATCATTAGCCCTGGGCCAAGAACTCTGTCTTCAGTACCCCTGGGCCAGGAAATCTGTCATCAGTACCCCTGGGCCAAGAACTCTGTCTTCAGTACCCCTGGGCCAAGAACTCTGTCATCAGTACCCCTGGGCCAAGAACTCTGTCATCAGTACCCCTGGGCCAAGAACTCTGTCATCAGTACCCCTGGGCCAAGAACTCTGTCATCAGTACCCCTGGGCCAAGAGCTCTGTCATCAATACCCCTGGGCCAAGAACTCTGTCATCAGTAACCCTGGGCCAAGAACTCTGTCTTCAGTACCCCTGGGCCAAACACTTTGTCATCAGTACCCCTGGGCCAAGAATTCTGTCATCAGTACCCCTGGGCCAAGAACTCTGTCATCAGTACCCCTGGGCCAGGAACTCTGTCATCAGTACCCCTGGGCCAAGAACTCTGTCACCAAACACCTGGGCCAGGAACTCTGTCTTCAGTACCCCTGGGCCAAGAACTCTGTCATCAGTACCCTTGGGCCAAGAACTCTGTCATCAATACCCCTGGGCCAAGAACTCTGTCTTCAGTACCCCTGGGCCAAGAGCTCTGTCATCAGTACCCCTGGGCCAAGAACTCTGTCATCAGTAACCCTGGGCCACAAACTCCGTCAGCAGAACCCCTGGGCTGAGAACTCTGTCATCAGTACCCCCGGGCCAAGAACTCTGTCATCAATACCCCTGGGCCACGAACTCTGTCATCAGTACCCCTGGGCCAAGAACTCTGTCATCAGTACCCCTTGACCAAGAACTCTGTCCCCAATACCCCTGTGCCAAGAACTCTGTCATCAGTACCCCTGGGCCAAGAACTCTGTCATCAATACCCCACGGCCAAGAACTCTGTCTTCAGTACCCCTGGGCCAAGAACTCTGTCTTCAGTACCCCTGGGCCAAGAACTCTGTCTTCAGTACCCCTGGGCCAAGAATTCTGTTTTCAGTACCCCTGGGCCAAGAAATCTGTCATCAATACCCCTGGGCCAGGAACTCTGTCTTCAGTACCCCTGGGCCAAGAACTGTGTCATCAGTACCCCTGAGCCAAGAACTCTGTCTTCAGTACCCCTGGGCGAAGAACTCTGTAATCAGTACCCCTGGGCCAAGAACTCTGTCATCAGTACCCCTGGGCCAAGAACTCTGTCATCAATACCCCTGGCCAAGAACTCTGTCATCGGTACCCCTGGGCCAAGAACTCTGTCATCAGTACCCCTGGGCCAAGAACTCTGTCATCAGTACCACTGGGCCAAGAACTCTGTCATCAGTACCCCTGGGCCAAGAACTCTGTCTTCAGTACCCCTGGGCCAAGAACTCTGTCATCAGTACCCCTGGGCCAAGAACTCTGTCATCAGTACCCCTGGGCCAAGAACTCTGTCATCAATACCCCTGGGCCAAGAACTCTGTCATCAGTACCCCTGGGCCAAGAACTCTGTCATCAGTACCCCTGGGCCAGGAACTCTGTCATCAGTACCCCTGGGCCAAGAACTCTGTCATCAGTACCCCTGGGCCAAGAACTCTGTCTCCAGTACCCCTGGGCCAAGAACTCTGTCTTCAGTACCCCTGGGCCAGGACCTCTGTCATCATTAGCCCTGGGCCAAGAACTCTGTCTTCAGTACCCCTGGGCCAGGAAATCCGTCATCAGTACCCCTGGGCCAAGAACTCTGTCTTCAGTACCCCTGGGCCAAGAACTCCGTCATCAGTACCCCTGGGCCAAGAACTCTCTCATCAGTACCCCTGGGCCAAGAACTCTGTCATCAGTACCCCTGGGCCAAGAACTCTGTCATCAGTACCCCTGGGCCAAGAGCTCTGTCATCAATACCCCTGGGCCAAGAACTCTGTCATCAGTAACCCTGGGCCAAGAACTCTGTCTTCAGTACCCCTGGGCCAAACACTCTGTCATCAGTACCCCTGGGCCAAGAATTCTGTCATCAGTACCCCTGGGCCAAGAACTCTGTCATCAGTACCCCTGGGCCAGGAACTCTGTCATCAGTACCCCTGGGCCAAGAACTCTGTCATCAATACCCCTGGGCCAGGAACTCTGTCTTCAGTACCCCTGGGCCAAGAACTCTGTCTTCAGTACCCCTGGGCCAAGAATTCTGTTTTCAGTACCCCTGGGCCAAGAAATCTGTCTTCAGTACCCCTGGGCCAGGAACTCTGTCTTCAGTACCCCTGGGCCAAGAACTGAGTCATCAGTACCCCTGAGCCAAGAACTCTGTCTTCAGTACCCCTGGGCGAAGAACTCTGTTATCAGTACCCCTGGGCCAAGAACTCTGTCATCAGTACCCCTGGGCCCAGAACTCTGTCATCAATACCCCTGGGCCAAGAACTCTGTCATCGGTACCCCTGGGCCAAGAACTCTGTCATCAGTACCCCTGGGCCAAGAACTCTGTCATCAGTACCACTGGGCCAAGAACTCTGTCATCAGTACCGCTCGGCCAAGAACTCTGTCTTCAGTACCCCTGGGCCAAGAACTCTGTCTTCAGTACCCCTTGGCCAAGAACTCTGTCATCAGTACCCCTGGGCCAAGAACTCTGTCATCAGTACCCCTGGGTCAAGAACTCTGTCATCAGTACCCCTGGGCCAGGAACTCTGTCATCAGTACCCCTGGGCCAAGAACTCTGTCACCAAACACCTGGGCCAGGAACTCTGTCTTCAGTACCCCTGGGCCAAGAACTCTGTCATCAGTACCCTTGGGCCAAGAACTCTGTCATCAATACCCCTGGGCCAAGAACTCTGTCTTCAGTACCCCTGGGCCAAGAGCTCTGTCATCAGTACCCCTGGGCCAAGAACTCTGTCATCAGTAACCCTGGGCCACGAACTCCGTCAGCAGAACCCCTGGGCTGAGAACTCTGTCATCAGTACCCCCGGGCCAAGAACTCTGTCATCAATACCCCTGGGCCACGAACTCTGTCATCAGTACCCCTGGGCCAAGAACTCTGTCATCAGTACCCCTTGACCAAGAACTCTGTCCCCAATACCCCTGTGCCAAGAACTCTGTCATCAGTACCCCTGGGCCAAGAACTCTGTCATCAATACCCCACGGCCAAGAACTCTGTCTTCAGTACCCCTGGGCCCAGAACTCTGTCTTCAGTACCCCTGGGCCAAGAACTCTGTCTTCAGTACCCCTGGGCCAAGAATTCTGTTTTCAGTACCCCTGGGCCAAGAAATCTGTCATCAATACCCCTGGGCCAGGAACTCTGTCTTCAGTACCCCTGGGCCAAGAACTGTGTCATCAGTACCCCTGAGCCAAGAACTCTGTCTTCAGTACCCCTGGGCGAAGAACTCTGTAATCAGTACCCCTGGGCCAAGAACTCTGTCATCAGTACCCCTGGGCCAAGAACTCTGTCATCAATACCCCTGGCCAAGAACTCTGTCATCGGTACCCCTGGGCCAAGAACTCTGTCATCAGTACCCCTGGGCCAAGAACTCTGTCATCAGTACCACTGGGCCAAGAACTCTGTCATCAGTACCCCTGGGCCAAGAACTCTGTCTTCAGTACCCCTGGGCCAAGAACTCTGTCATCAGTACCCCTGGGCCAAGAACTCTGTCATCAGTACCCCTGGGCCAAGAACTCTGTCATCAATACCCCTGGGCCAAGAACTCTGTCATCAGTACCCCTGGGCCAAGAACTCTGTCATCAGTACCCCTGGGCCAGGAACTCTGTCATCAGTACCCCTGGGCCAAGAACTCTGTCATCAGTACCCCTGGGCCAAGAACTCTGTCTCCAGTACCCCTGGGCCAAGAACTCTGTCTTCAGTACCCCTGGGCCAGGAACTCTGTCATCATTAGCCCTGGGCCAAGAACTCTGTCTTCAGTACCCCTGGGCCAGGAAATCCGTCATCAGTACCCCTGGGCCAAGAACTCTGTCTTCAGTACCCCTGGGCCAAGAACTCCGTCATCAGTACCCCTGGGCCAAGAACTCTCTCATCAGTACCCCTGGGCCAAGAACTCTGTCATCAGTACCCCTGGGCCAAGAACTCTGTCATCAGTACCCCTGGGCCAAGAGCTCTGTCATCAATACCCCTGGGCCAAGAACTCTGTCATCAGTAACCCTGGGCCAAGAACTCTGTCTTCAGTACCCCTGGGCCAAACACTCTGTCATCAGTACCCCTGGGCCAAGAATTCTGTCATCAGTACCCCTGGGCCAAGAACTCTGTCATCAGTACCCCTGGGCCAGGAACTCTGTCATCAGTACCCCTGGGCCAAGAACTCTGTCATCAATACCCCTGGGCCAGGAACTCTGTCTTCAGTACCCCTGGGCCAAGAACTCTGTCTTCAGTACCCCTGGGCCAAGAATTCTGTTTTCAGTACCCCTGGGCCAAGAAATCTGTCTTCAGTACCCCTGGGCCAGGAACTCTGTCTTCAGTACCCCTGGGCCAAGAACTGAGTCATCAGTACCCCTGAGCCAAGAACTCTGTCTTCAGTACCCCTGGGCGAAGAACTCTGTTATCAGTACCCCTGGGCCAAGAACTCTGTCATCAGTACCCCTGGGCCCAGAACTCTGTCATCAATACCCCTGGGCCAAGAACTCTGTCATCGGTACCCCTGGGCCAAGAACTCTGTCATCAGTACCCCTGGGCCAAGAACTCTGTCATCAGTACCACTGGGCCAAGAACTCTGTCATCAGTACCGCTCGGCCAAGAACTCTGTCTTCAGTACCCCTGGGCCAAGAACTCTGTCTTCAGTACCCCTTGGCCAAGAACTCTGTCATCAGTACCCCTGGGCCAAGAACTCTGTCATCAGTACCCCTGGGCCAAGAACTCTGTCATCTATACCCCTGGGCCAAGAACTCTGTCATCAGTACCCCTGGGCCAAGAACTCTGTCATCAGTACCCCTGGGCCAGGAACTCTGTCATCAGTACCCCTGGGCCAAGAACTCTGTCATCAGTACCCCTGGGCCAAGAACTCTGTCTTCAGTACCCCTGGGCCAAGAACTCTGTCTTCAGTACCCCTGGGCCAAGAACTCTGTCATCATTAGCCCTGGGCCAAGAACTCTGTCTTCAGTACCCCTGGGCCAGGAAATCTGTCATCAGTACCCCTGGGCCAAGAACTCTGTCTTCAGTACCCCTGGGCCAAGAACTCTGTCATCAGTACCCCTGGGCCAAGAACTCTGTCATCAGTACCCCTGGGCCAAGAACTCTGTCATCAGTACCCCTGGGCCAAGAAGTCTCTCATCAGTACCCCTGGGCCGAGAGCTCTGTCATCAATACCCCTGGGCCAAGAACTCTGTCATCAGTAACCCTGGGCCAAGAACTCTGTCTTCAGTACCCCTGGGCCAAACACTTTGTCATCAGTACCCCTGGGCCAAGAATTCTGTCATCAGTACCCCTGGGCCAAGAACTCTGTCATCAGTACCCCTGGGCCAGGAACTCTGTCATCAGTACCCCTGGGCCAAGAACTCTGTCATCAATACCCCTGGGCCAGGAACTCTGTCTTCAGTACCCCTGGGCCAAGAACTCTGTCATCAGTACCCTTGGGCCAAGAACTCTGTCATCAATACCCCTGGGCCAAGAACTCTGTCTTCAGTACCCCTGGGCCAAGAGCTCTGTCATCAGTACCCCTGGGCCAAGAACTCTGTCATCAGTAACCCTGGGCCACGAACTCCGTCAGCAGAACCCCTGGGCTGAGAACTCTGTCATCAGTACCCCCGGGCCAAGAACTCTGTCATCAATACCCCTGGGCCACAAACTCTGTCATCAGTACCCCTGGGCCAAGAACTCTGTCATCAGTACCCCTTGACCAAGAACTCTGTCCCCAATACCCCTGTGCCAAGAACTCTGTCATCAGTACCCCTGGGCCAAGAACTCTGTCATCAGTACCCCTGGGCCAAGAACTCTGTCATCAATACCCCACGGCCAAGAACTCTGTCTTCAGTACCCCTGGGCCAAGAACTCTGTCTTCAGTACCCCTGGGCCAAAAACTCTGTCTTCAGTACCCCTGGGCCAAGAATTCTGTTTTCAGTACCCCTGGGCCAAGAAATCTGTTATCAATACCCCTGGGCCAGGAACTCTGTCTTCAGTACCCCTGGGCCAAGAACTGTGTCATCAGTACCCCTGAGCCAAGAACTCTGTCTTCAGTACCCCTGGGCGAAGAACTCTGTTATCAGTACCCCTGGGCCAAGAACTCTGTCATCAGTACCCCTGGGCCAAGAACTCTGTCATCAATACCCCTGGGCCAAGAACTCTGTCATCGGTACCCCTGGGCCAAGAACTCTGTCATCAGTACCCCTGGGCCAAGAACTCTGTCATCAGTACCACTGGGCCAAGAACTCTGTCATCAGTACCGCTGGGCCAAGAACTCTGTCATCAGTACCCCTGGGCCAAGAACTCTGTCTCCAGTACCCCTGGGCCAAGAACTCTGTCATCAGTACCCCTGGGCCAAGAACTCTGTCATCAGTACCCCTGGGCCAAGAACTCTGTCATCAATACCCCTGGGCCAAGAACTCTGTCATCAGTACCCCTGGGCCAAGAACTCTGTCATCAATACTCCTGGGCCAGGAACTCTGTCATCAGTACCCCTGGGCCAAGAACTCTGTCATCAGTACCCCTGGGCCAAGAACTCTGTCTCCAGTACCCCTGGGCCAAGAACTCTGTCTTCAGTACCCCTGGGCCAAGAACTCTGTCATCATTAGCCCTGGGCCAAGAACTCTGTCTTCAGTACCCCTGGGCCAGGAAATCTGTCATCAGTACCCCTGGGCCAAGAACTCTGTCTTCAGTACCCCTGGGCCAAGAACTCTGTCATCAGTACCCCTGGGCCAAGAACTCTCTCATCAGTACCCCTGGGCCAAGAACTCTGTCATCAGTACCCCTGGGCCAAGAACTCTGTCATCAGTACCCCTGGGCCAAGAGCTCTGTCATCAATACCCCTGGGCCAAGAACTCTGTTATCAGTAACCCTGGGCCAAGAACTCTGTCTTCAGTACCCCTGGGCCAAACACTCTGTCATCAGTACCCCTGGGCCAAGAATTCTGTCATCAGTACCCCTGGGCCAAGAACTCTGTCATCAGTACCCCTGGGCCAGGAACTCTGTCATCAGTACCCCTGGGCCAAGAACTCTGTCATCAATACCCCTGGGCCAGGAACTCTGTCTTCAGTACCCCTGGGCCAAGAACTCTGTCTTCAGTACCCTTGGGCCAAGAACTCTGTCATCAATACCCCTGGGCCAAGAACTCTGTCTTCAGTACCCCTGGGCCAAGAGCTCTGTCATCAGTACCCCTGGGCCAAGAACTCTGTCATCAGTAACCCTGGGCCAAGAACTCTGTCAGCAGTACCCCTGGGCTGAGAACTCTGTCATCAGTACCCCCGGGCCAAGAACTCTGTCATCAATACCCCTGGGCCACGAACTCTGTCATCAGTACCCCTGGGCCAAGAACTCTGTCATCAGTACCCCTTGACCAAGAACTCTGTCCCCAATACCCCTGGGCCAAGAACTCGGTCATCAGTACCCCTGGGCCAAGAACTCTGTCATCAATACCCCACGGCAAAGAACTCTGTCTTCAGTACCCCTGGGCCAAGAACTCTGTCATCAGTACCCCTGGGCCACGAACTCTGTCATCAATACCCCTCGGCCAAGAACTCTGTCATCAGTACCCCTGGGCCAAGAACTCTGTCATCAGTACCCCTGGGCCAAGAATTCTGTCATCAGTACCCCTGGGCCAAGAACTCTGTCTTCAGTACCCCTGGGCCAACAACTCTGTCATCAGTACCCCTGGGCCAAGAACTCTGTCATCAGTACCCCTGGGCCAAGAACACTGTCATCAGAACATTTGGGCCAAGAATTCTGTCATCAGTACCCCTGGGCCACGAACTCTGTCATAAGTACCCCTGGGCCAAGAACTCTGTCATCAGTACCCCTGGGCCACGAACTCTGTCATCAATACCCCTGGGCCAAGAACTCTGTCATCAGTACCCCTGGGCCAAGAACTCTGTCATCAGTACCCCTCGGCCGAGAACTCTGTCATCAGTACCCCTGGGCCAAGAACTCTGTCATCAGTACGGTTGGGCCAAGAACTCTGTCATCAGTACCCCTGGGCCAAGAACTCTGTCATCAATACCCCTGGGCCAAGAACTCTGTCATCAGTACCCCTGGACCAAGAACTCTGTCATCAATACCCCTGTGCCAAGAACTCTGTCATCAGTTCCCCTGGGCCAAGAACTCTGTCATCAGTAGCCCTGGGCCAAGAACTCTGTCATCAATACTCCTGGGCCAAGAACTCCGTCTTCAGTACCCCTGGGCCAAGAACTCTGTCATCAGTACCCCTGGGCCAAGAATTCTGTCATCAGTACCCCTGGGCCAAGAACTCTGTCATCAGTACCCCTGGGCCAAGAACTCTGTCATCAATACCCCTGGGCCAAGAACTCTGTCATCAGTACCCCTGGGCCAAGAACTCTGTCATCAGTACCCCTGGGCCAAGAACTCTGTCATCAATACCCCTGGGCCAAGAACTCTGTCATCAGTACCCCTGGGCCAAGAACTCTGTCATGAATACCCCTGGGCCAAGAACTCTGTCATGAATACCCCTGGGCCAAGAACTCTGTCATCAGTACCCCTGGGCCAAGAACTCTGTCATCAGTACCCCTGGACCAAGAACTCTGTCATCAATACCCCTGTGCCAAGAACTCTGTCATCAGTACCCCTGGGCCAAGAACTCTGTCATCAGTACCCCTGGGCCAAGAACTCTGTCATCAATACCCCACGGCCAAGAACTCTGTCTTCAGTACCCCTGGGCCAAGAACTCTGTCATCAGTACCCCTGGGCCAAGAACTCTGTCATCGATACCCCTCGGCCAAGAACTCTGTCATCAGTACCCCTGGGCCACGAATTCTGTCATCAGTACCCCTGGGCCAAAAACTCTGTCATCAGTACCCCTGGGGCAAGAACTCTGTCATCAGTACCCCTGGGCCAAGAACTCTGTCATCAGTACCCCTGGGCCAAGAACTCTGTCATCAGTACCCCTGGGCCAAGGACACTGTCATCAGAACCCTTGGGCCAAGAATTCTGTCATCAGTACCCCTGGGCCAAGAACTCTGTCATCAGTACCCCTGGGCCGAGAACTCTGTCATCAGTACCACTGGGCCACGAACTCTGTCATCAATACCCCTGGGCCAAGAACTCTGTCATCAGTACCCCTGGGCCAAGAACTCTGTCATCAGTACCCCTGGGCCAAGAACTCTGTCATCAGTACCCCTGGGCCAAGAACTCTGTCATCAGTACCCCTGGGCCAAGATCTCTGTCTTCAGTACCCCTGGGCCAAGAACTCTGTCATCAGTACCCCTGGGCCAAACACTCTGTCATCAGTACCCCTGGGCCAAGAATTCTGTCATCAGTACCCCTGGGCCAAGAACTCTGTCATCAGTACCCCTGGGCCAGGAACTCTGTCATCAGTACCCCTGGGCCAAGAACTCTGTCATCAATACCCCTGGGCCAGGAACTCTGTCTTCAGTACCCCTGGGCCAAGAACTCTGTCATCAGTACCCTTGGGCCGAGAACTCTGTCATCAATACCCCTGGGCCAAGAACTCTGTCTTCAGTACCCCTGGGCCAAGAGCTCTGTCACCAGTACCCCTGGGCCAAGAACTCTGTCATCAGTAACCCGGGGCCAAGAACTCTGTCAGCAGTACCCCTGGGCTGAGAACTCTGTCATCAGTACCCTTGGGCCAAGAACTCTGTCATCAATACCCCTGGGCCAAGAACTCTGTCTTCAGTACCCCTGGGCCAAGAGCTCTGTCATCAGTACCCCTGGGCCAAGAACTCTGTCATCAGTAACCCTGGGCCAAGAACTCTGTCAGCAGTACCCCTGGGCCAAGAACTCTGTCATCAATACCCCTGGGCCACGAACTCTGTCATCAGTACCCCTGGGCCAAGAACTCTGTCATCAGTACCCCTTGACCAAGAGCTCCGTCCCCAATACCCCTGTGCCAAGAACTCTGTCATCAGTACCCCTGGGCCAAGAACTCTGTCATCAGTACCCCTGGGCCAATAACTCTGTCATCAATACCCCACGGCCAAGAACTCTGTCTTCAGTACCCCTGAGCCAAGAACTCTGTCATCAGTACCCGTGGGCAACGAACTCTGTCATCAATACCCCTCGGCCAAGAACTCTGTCTTCAGTACCCCTGGGCCAAGAACTCTGTCATCAGTAACCCTGGGCCAAGAACTCTGTCATCAGTACCCCTGGGCCAAGAGCTCTGTCATCAGTACCCCTGGGCCAAGAACTCTGTCATCAGTACCCCTGGGCCAAGAACTCTGTCATCAGTACCCCTGGGCCAAGAACACTGTCATCAGAACCCGTGGGCCAAGAATTCTGTCATCAGTACCCCTGGGCCAGGAACTCTGTCATCAGTACCCCTGGGCCAAGAACTCTGTCATCAGTACCCCTGGGCCACGAACTCTGTCATCAATACCCCTGGGCCAAGAACTCTGTCATCAGTACCCCTGGGCCAAGAACTCTGTCATCAGTACCCCTGGGCCGAGAACTCTGTCATCAGTACCCCTGGGCCAAGAACTCTGTCATCAGTACGGTTGGGCCAAGAACTCTGTCATCAGTACCCCTGGGCCAATAACTCTCTCAACAATACCCCTGGGCCAAGAACTCCGTCTTCAGTACCCCTGGGCCAAGAACTCTGTCATCAGTAGCCCTGGGCCAAGAACTCTGTCATCAATACTCCTGGGCCAAGAACTCCGTCTTCAGTACCCCTGGGCCAGGAACTCTGTCATCAGTACCCCTGGGCCAAGAATTCTGTCATCAGTACCCCTGGGCCAAGAACTCTGTCATCAATACCCCTGGGCCAAGAACTCTGTCATCAGTACCCCTGGGCCAAGAACTCTGTCATCAGTACCCCTGGGCCAAGAACTCTGTCATCAATACCCCTGGGCCAAGAACTCTGTCATCAGTAACCCTAGGCCAAGAACTCTGTCTTCAGTACCCCTGGGCCAAACACTCTGTCATCAGTACCCTGGGCCAAGAATTCTGTCATCAGTACCCCTGGGCCAAGAACTCTGTCATCAGTACCCCTGGGCCAGGAACTCTGTCATCAGTACCCCTGGGCCAAGAACTCTGTCATCAATACCCCTGGGCCGAGAACTCTGTCTTCAGTACCCCTGGGCCAAGAACTCTGTCATCAGTACCCCTGGGCCAAGAACTCTGTCATCAATACCCCTGGGCCAAGAACTCTGTCTTCAGTACCCCTGGGCCAAGAACTCTGTCATCAGTACCCCTGGGCCAAGAACTCTGTCATCAGTACCCCTGGGCCAAGAACTCTGTCATCAGTACCCCTGGGCCAAGAACTCTGTCATCAATACCCCTGGGCCAAGAACTCTGTCATCAGTACCCCTGGGCAAAGAACTCTGTCATCAGTACCCCTGGACCAAGAACTCTGTCATCAATCCCCCTGGGCCAAGAACTCTGTCATCAATACCCCTCGGCCAAGAACTCTGTCTTCAGTACCCCTGGGCCAAGAACTCTGTCATCAGTACCCCTGGGCCACGAATTCTGTCATCAGTACCCCTGGGCGAAAAACTCTGTCATCAGTACCCCTGGGCCAACAACTCTGTCATCAGTACCCCTGGGCCAAGAACTCTGTCATCAGTACCCCTGGGCCAAGAACTCTGTCATCAGTACCCCTGGGCCAAGAACACTGTCTTCAGAACCCTTGGGCCAAGAATTCTGTCATCAGTACCCCTGGGCCAAGAACTCTGTCATCAGTACCCCTGGGCCGAGAACTCTGTCAGCAGTACCCCTGGGCCACAAACTCTGTCATCAATACCCCTGGGCCAAGAACTCTGTCATCAGTACCCCTGGGCCAAGAACTCCGTCATCAGTACCCCTGGGCCAAGAACTCTGTCATCAGTACCCCTGGGCCGAGAACTCTGTCATCAGTACCCCTGGGCCAAGAACTCTGTCTTCAGTACCCCTGGGCCAAGAACTCTGTCATCAGTACCCCTGGGCCAAGAAGTCTGTCTTCAGTACCCCTGGGCCAAGAACTCTGTCATCAGTACCCCTGGGCCAAGAACTCTGTCATCAGTACCCCTGGGCCAAGAACTCTGTCATCAGTACCCCTGGGCCAAGAACTCTGTCATCAGTACCCCTGGGCCAAGAACTCTGTCATCAATACCCCTGGGCCAAGGACTCTGTCATCAGTACCCCTGGGCCAAGAACTCTGTCTTCAGTACCCCTGGGCGAAGAACTCTGTCATCAATACCCCTGGGCCAAGAACTCTGTCATCAGTACCCCTGGGCCAAGAACTCTGTCATCAGTACGGTTGGGCCAAGAACTCTGTCATCAGTACCCCTGGGCCAAGAACTCTGTCTTCAGTACCCCTGGGCCAAGAACTCTGTCTTCAGTACCCCTGTGCCAAGAACTCTGTCATCAATACCCCTGGGCCAAGAACTCTGTCATCAGTACCCCTGGGCCAAGAACTCTGTCATCAGTACCCTTGGGCCAAGAGCTCTGTCATCAATCCCCCTGGGCCAATAACTCTGTCATCAGTACCCCTGGGCCAAGAACTCTGTCATCAGTACCCCTGGGCCATGAACTCTGTCATCAGTACCCCTGGGCCAAGAACTCTGTCATCAGTACCCCTGGGCCAAGAACTCTGTCATCAATACCCCTGGGCCAAGAACTCTGTCATCAGTACCCCTGGGCCAAGAACTCTGTCTTCAGTACCCCTGGGCGAAGAACTCTGTCATCAATACCCCTGGGCCAAGAACTCTGTCATCAGTACCCCTGGGCCAAGAACTCTGTGATCAGTACGGTTGGGCCAAGAACTCTGTCATCAGTACCCCTGGGCCAAGAAGTCTGTCATCAATACCCCTGGGCCAAGAACTCTGTCTTCAGTACCCCTGGGCCAAGAACTCTGTCATCAGCAGCCCTGGGCCAAGGACTCTGTCATCAATACTCCTGGGCCAAGAACTCTGTCTTCAGTACCCCTTTGCCAAGAACTCTGTCATCAGTACCCCTGGGCCAAGAATTCTGTCATCAGTACCCCTGGGCCAAGAACCCTGTCATCAGTACCCCTGGGCCAAGAACTCTGTCATCAGTACCCCTGGGCCAAGAACCCTGTCATCAATACCCCTGGGCCAAGAACTCTGTCATCAGTACCCCTGGGCCAGAAACTCTGTCATCAGTACCCTTGGGCCAAGAGCTCTGTCATCAATCCCCTCGGGCCAATAACTCTGTCATCAGTGTCCCTGGGCCAAGAACTCTGTCATCAGTACCCCTGGGCCAAGAACTCTGTCATCAATACCCCTGGGCCAAGAACTCTGTCTTCAGTACCCCTTGGCCAAGAACTCTGTCATCAGTACCCCTTGGGCCAAGAACTCTGTCATCAATACCCCTGGGCCAAGAACTCTGTCTTCAGTACCCCTGGGCCAAGAAATCTGTCATCAGTACCCCTGGACCAAGAATACTGTCATCAGTACGCCTGTGCCAAGAACTCTGTCATCGGTACCCCTGGGACAAGAACTCTGTCATCAGTACCCCTGGGCCAAGAACTCTGTCATCAATACCCCTGGGCCAGAAACTCTGTCATCAGTACCCCTGGGCCAAGAACTCTGTTATCAGTACCCCTGGGCCAAGAACTCTGTCATCGATCTCTCTGGGCCAAGAACCCTGTCATCAGTACCCCTGGGCCAAGAACTCTGTCATCAGTACCCCTGGGCCAGGACCTGTCATCAATACCCCTGGGCCAAGATTTCTGTCTTCAGTACCCCTGGGCCAAGAACTCTTCCATCAGTAGCCCTGGGCCAAGGACTCTGTCATCAATACTCCTGGGCCAAGAACTCTGTTTTCAGTACCTCTGTGCCAAGAACTCCGTCATCAGTACCCCTGGGCCAGGAATTCTGTCATCAGTACCCCTGGGCCAAGAACTCTGTCATCAGTACCCCTGGGCCAAGAATTCTGTCATCAGTACCCCTGGGCCAAGAACTCTGTCATCAATACCCCTGGGCCAAGAACTCTGTCATCAGTACCCCTGGGCCAAGAACTCTGTCATCAGTACCCTTGGGCCAAGAACTCTGTCATCAATCCCCCTGGGCCAAGAACTCTGTCATCAGTACCCCTGGGCAGAGAACTCTGTCATCAGTACCCCTGGGCCAAGAACTCTGTCATCAATACCCCAGGGCTAAGAACTCTGTCTTCAGTACCCCTCCGCCAAGAACTCTGTCATCAGTACCCCTGGGCCAAGAACTCTGTCATCAATACCCCTGGGCCAAGAACTCTGTCTTCAGTACCCCTGGGCCAAGAACTCTGTCATCAGTATCCCTGGACCAAGGATTCTGTCATCAGTACCCCTGTGCCAAAAACTCTGTCATCAGTACCCCTGGGCCAAGAACTCTGTCATCAATCCCCCTGGGCCAAGAACTCTGTCTTCAGTACCCCTGGGCCAAGAACTCTGTCATCAATCCCCCTGGGCCAAGAACTCTGTCTTCAGTACCCCTGGGCCAAGAACTCTGTCATCAGTACCCCTGGGCCAAGAGCTCTGTCATCAATACCCCCTGGGCCAAGAACTCTGTCTTCAGTACCCCTGGGCCAAGAACTCTGTCATCAGTACCCCTGGGCCAAGAACTCCGTCATCAATACCCCTGGGCCAAGAACTCTGTCTTCAGTACCCCTGGACCAAGAACTCTGTCATCAGTATTCGTGGGCCAGGAATTCTGTCATCAGTACCCCTGGGCCAAGAATTCTGTCATCGGTACCCCTGGGCCAAGAACTCTGTCATCAGTACCCCTGGGCCAGGACCTCTGTCATCAATACCCCTGGGCCAAGAACTCTGTCATCAGTACCCCTGGGCCAAGAACTCTCTCATCAGTACCCCTGGGCCAAGAACTCTGTCATCAGTACCCCTGGGCCAAGAACTCTGTCATCAGTACCCCTGGGCCAAGAACTCTGTCATCAGTACCCCTGGGCCAAGAACTTCGTCATCAGTACCCCTGGGCCAAGAACTCTGTCATCAGTACCCCTGGGCCTAGAACTCTGTCTTCAGTACCCCTGGGCCAAGAACTCTGTCATCAGTACCCCTCGGCCAAGAACTCTGTCTTCAGTACCCCTGGGCCAAGAACTCTGTCATCAGTACCCCTGGGCCAAGAACTCTGTCATCAGTACCCCTGGGCCAAGAACTCTGTCATCAGTACCCCTGGGCAAAGAACTCTGTCATCAGTACCCCTGGGCCTAGAACTCTGTCTTCAGTACCCCTGGGCCAAGAACACTGTCATCAGTACCCCTGGGCCAAGAACTCTGTCTTCAGTACCCCTGGGCCAAGAACTCTGTCATCAGTACCCATGGGCCAAGAACTCTGTCATCAGTACCCCTGGGCCAAGAACTCTGTCATCAGTACCAGTAAGAAAAAGTCACTGCCATGTCTTTCTTGGAGGGCCTGATCCAGGCCCAGCCCCGCTTAAAACCCTTTTGTTGATGCTAAGACAAACTTACGTTTTTTTCTCTCTCTTTTGTTGCCTAAAGTACACTTTCTCAAAGTAACTAGGGTTGTGACCCTAGCCCCCAATGAAGTTCACCCCTACCACTCAACTGAGCGGAGGTACCTTCCTTCATGGAGGATATACCGAAAAAAAATAGGCATTCCATGCTTTAGGCCTTGGAGGTTAAGTCTAGTGGTCTCCCACCCCAAGACACCTATACTCAATTGTTTCTACCACTTATTGTGGTCCTACATTGTAACTGTTTCTGAATGCAGTTGCTTGGCCAAGTCATTTTCTGTGTGGCCCTGACATCTATGCCCCACATTCCTAACCAGCACTATTTCACCCAAAAGAGTGCACATGAAGTGCCTAATGCAATCTCTGAGGCAACAGTCAGACCAATTTTCATATAGGATCTTTTGTATTATCCATTTGTGATTGAATCTTTGTGTATAAACCTGTTTTGTCT
>CAXIWF010000893.1:0-22189 GCA_964036045.1 Eutreptiella sp. 'Long Island Sound 2002'
GGTCCGTTGTCAGGGCAGGACAACGTAGTGGGGGTCCGTTGTCAGGGCAGGACAACGTAGTGGGGGTCCGTTGTCAGGGCAGGACAACGTAGTCGGGGTCCGTTGTCAGGCCCTGACAACGTAGTGGGGGTCCGTTGTCAGGGCAGGACAACGTAGTGGGGGTCCGTTGTCAGGGCAGGACAACGTAGTGGGGGTCCGTTGTCAGGGTAGGACAACGTAGTGGGGGTCCGTTGTCAGGCCCTGACAACGTAGTGGTGGTCCGTTGTCAGGGCAGGACAACGTAGTGGGGGTCCGTTGTCAGGCCCTGACAACGTAGTGGGGGTCCGTTGTCAGGCCCTGACAACGTAGTGGGGGTCCGTTGTCAGGCCCTGACAACGTAGTGGGGGTCCGTTGTCAGGCCCTGACAACGTAGTGGGGGTCCGTTGTCAGGCCCTGACAACGTAGTGGGGGTCCGTTGTCAGGCCCTGACAACGTAGTGGGGGTCCGTTGTCAGGCCCTGACAACGTAGTGGGGGTCCGTTGTCAGGCCCTGACAACGTAGTGGGGGTCCGTTGTCAGGCCCTGACAACGTAGTGGGGGTCCGTTGTCAGGCCCTGACAACGTAGTTGGGGTCCGTTGTCAGGCCCTGACAACGTAGTGGAGGTCCGTTGTCAGGCCCTGACAACGTAGTGGGGGTCCGTTGTCAGGCCCTGACAACGTAGTGGGGGTCCGTTGTCAGGGCAGGACAACGTAGTGGGGGTCCGTTGTCGGGGCAGGACAACGTAGTGGGGGTCCGTTGTCAGGCCCTGACAACGTAGTGGGGGTCCGTTGTCAGGGCAGGACAACGTAGTGGGGGTCCGTTGTCAGGGCAGGACAACGTAGTGGGGGTCCGTTGTCAGGGCAGGACAACGTAGTGGGGGTCCGTTGTCAGGGCAGGACAACGTAGTGGGGGTCCGTTGTCAGGGCAGGACAACGTAGTCGGGGTCAGTTGTCAGGCCCTGACAACGTAGTTGGGGTCCGTTGTCAGGGCAGGACAACGTAGTGGGGGTCCGTTGTCAGGGCAGGACAACGTAGTGGGGGTCCGTTGTCAGGCCCTGACAACGTAGTGGGGGTCCGTTGTCAGGCCCTGACAACGTAGTGGGGGTCCGTTGTCAGGCCCTGACAACGTAGTGGGGGTCCGTTGTCAGGCCCTGACAACGTAGTGGGTGTCCGTTGTCAGGCCCTGACAACGTAGTGGGGGTCCGTTGTCAGGCCCTGACAACGTAGTGGGGGTCCGTTGTCAGGCCCTGACAACGTAGTGGGGGTCCGTTGTCAGGCCCTGACAACGTAGTGGGGGTCCGTTGTCGGGGCAGGACAACGTAGTGGGGGTCCGTTGTCAGGCCCTGACAACGTAGTGGGGGTCCGTTGTCAGGGCAGGACAACGTAGTGGGGGTCCGTTGTCAGGGCAGGACAACGTAGTGGGGGTCCGTTGTCAGGGCAGGACAACGTAGTGGGGGTCCGTTGTCAGGCCCTGACAACGTAGTGGGGGTCCGTTGTCAGGGCAGGACAACGTAGTGGGGGTCCGTTGTCAGGGTAGGACAACGTAGTGGGGGTCCGTTGTCAGGCCCTGACAACGTAGTGGGGGTCCGTTGTCAGGGCAGGACAACGTAGTGGGGGTCCGTTGTCAGGCCCTGACAACGTAGTGGGGGTCCGTTGTCAGGCCCTGACAACGTAGTGGGGGTCCGTTGTCAGGCCCTGACAACGTAGTGGGGGTCCGTTGTCAGGCCCTCACAACGTAGTGGGGGTCCGTTGTCAGGCCCTGACAACGTAGTGGGGGTCCGTTGTCAGGCCCTGACAACGTAGTGGGGGTCCGTTGTCAGGCCCTGACAACGTAGTGGGGGTCCGTTGTCAGGCCCTCACAACGTAGTGGGGGTCCGTTGTCAGGCCCTGACAACGTAGTCGGGGTCCGTTGTCAGGCCCTGACAAAGTAGTGGGGGTCCGTTGTCAGGGCAGGACAACGTAGTGGGGGTCCGTTGTCAGGGCAGGACAACGTAGTGGGGGTCCGTTGTCAGGCCCTGACAACGTAGTGGGGGTCCGTTGTCAGGCCCTGACAACGTAGTGGGGGTCCGTTGTCAGGGCAGGACAACGTAGTGGGGGTCCGTTGTCAGGGCAGGACAACGTAGTGGGGGTCCGTTGTCAGGCCCTGACAACGTAGTGGGGGTCCGTTGTCAGGGCAGGACAACGTAGTGGGGGTCCGTTGTCAGGCCCTGACAACGTAGTGGGGGTCCGTTGTCAGGCCCTGACAACGTAGTGGGGGTCCGTTGTCAGGCCCTGACAACGTAGTGGGGGTCCGTTGTCAGGCCCTGACAACGTAGTGGGGGTCCGTTGTCAGGCCCTGACAACGTAGTGGGGGTCCGTTGTCAGGCCCTGACAACGTAGTGGGGGTCCGTTGTCAGGGCAGGACAACGTAGTGGGGGTCCGTTGTCAGGGCAGGACAACGTAGTGGGGGTCCGTTGTCAGGCCCTGACAACGTAGTGGGGGTCCGTTGTCAGGGCAGGACAACGTAGTGGGGGTCCGTTGTCAGGGCAGGACAACGTAGTGGGGGTCCGCTGTCAGGGCAGGACAACGTAGTGGGGGTCCGTTGTCAGGCCCTGACAACGTAGTGGGGGTCCGTTGTCAGGGCAGGACAACGTAGTGGGGGCGTTGTCAGGCCCTGACAACGTAGTGGGGGTCCGTTGTCAGGGCCCTGGACAACGTAGTGGGGGTCCGTTGTCAGGCCCTGACAACGTAGTGGGGGTCCGTTGTCAGGCCCTGACAACGTAGTGGGGGTCCGTTGTTAGGCCCTGACAACGTAGTGGGGGTCCGTTGTCAGGCCCTGACAACGTAGTGGGGGTCCGTTGTCAGGCCCTGACAACGTAGTGGGGGTCCGTTGTCAGGCCCTGACAACGTAGTGGGGGTCCGTTGTCAGGCCCTGACAACGTAGTGGGGGTCCGTTGTCAGGGCAGGACAACGTAGTGGGGGTCCGTTGTCAGGGCAGGACAACGTAGTGGGGGTCCGTTGTCAGGCCCTGACAACGTAGTGGGGGTCCGTTGTCAGGGCAGGACAACGTAGTGGGGGTCCGTTGTCAGGCCCTGACAACGTAGTGGGGGTCCGTTGTCAGGCCCTGACAACGTAGTGGGGGTCCGTCGTCAGGCCCTGACAACGTAGTGGGGGTCCGTTGTCAGGCCCTGACAACGTAGTGGGGGTCCGTTGTCAGGCCCTGACAACGTAGTGGGGGTCCGTTGTCAGGCCCTGACAACGTAGTGGGGGTCCGTTGTCAGGCCCTGACAACGTAGTGGGGGTCCGTTGTCAGGCCCTGACAACGTAGTGGGGGTCCGTTGTCAGGCCCTGACAACGTAGCGGGGGTCCGTTGTCAGGCCCTGACAACGTAGTGGGGGTCCGTTATCAGGCCCTGACAATGTAGTGGGGGTCCGTTGTCAGGCCCTGACAACGTAGTGGGGGTCCGTTGTCAGGCCCTGACAACGTAGTGGGGGTCCGTTGTCAGGCCCTGACAACGTAGTGGGGGTCCGTTGTCAGGCCCTGACAACGTAGTGGGGGTCCGTTGTCAGGCCCTGACAACGTAGTGGGGGTCCGTTGTCAGGGCAGGACAACGTAGTGGGGGTCCGTTGTCAGGGCAGGACAACGTAGTGGGGGTCTGTTGTCAGGCCCTGACAACGTAGTGGGGGTCCGTTGTCAGGCCCTGACAAAGTAGTGGGGGTCCGTTGTCAGGGCAGGACAACGTAGTGGGGGTCCGTTGTCAGGGCAGGACAACGTAGTGGGGTTCCGTTGTCAGGCCCTGACAACGTAGTGGGGGTCCGTTGTCAGGCCCTGACAACGTAGTGGGGGTCCGTTGTCAGGCCCTGACAACGTAGTGGGGGTCTGTTGTCAGGCCCTGACAACGTAGTGGGGGTCCGCTGTCAGGCCCTGACAACGTAGTGGGGGTCCGTTGTCAGGCCCTGACAACGTAGTGGGGGTCCGTTGTCAGGCCCTGACAACGTAGTGGGGGTCCGTTGTCAGGCCCTGACAACGTAGTGGGGGTCCGTTGTCAGGCCCTGACAACGTAGTGGGGGTCCGTTGTCAGGGCAGGACAACGTAGTGGGGGTCCGTTGTCAGGCCCTGACAACGTAGTGGGGGTCCGTTGTCAGGCCCTGACAACGTAGTGGGGGTCCGTTGTCAGGCCCTGACAACGTAGTGGGGGTCCGTTTTCAGGCCCTGACAACGTAGTGGGGGTCCGTTGTCAGGCCCTGAGAACGTAGTGGGGGTCCGTTGTCAGGCCCTGACAACGTAGTGGGGGTCCGTTGTCAGGCCCTGACAACGTAGTGGGGGTCCGTTGTCAGGCCCTGACAACGTAGTGGGGGTCCGTTGTCAGGCCCTGACAACGTAGTGGGGGTCCGTTGTCAGGCCCTGACAACGTAGTGGGGGTCCGTTGTCAGGCCCTGACAACGTAGTGGGGGTCCGTTGTCAGGGCAGGACAACGTAGTGGGGGTCCGTTGTCAGGGCAGGACAACGTAGTGGGGGTCCGTTGTCAGGCCCTGACAACGTAGTGGGGGTCCGTTGTCAGGCCGTGACAACGTAGTGGGGGTCCGTTGTCAGGCCCTGAAAACGTAGCGGGGGTCCGTTGTCAGGCCCTGACAACGTAGTGGGGGTCCGTTGTCAGGGCAGGACAACGTAGTGGGGGTCCGTTGTCAGGCCCTGACAACGTAGTGGGGGTCCGTTGTCAGGCCCTGACAACGTAGTGGGGGTCCGTTGTCAGGCCCTGACAACGTAGTGGGGGTCCGTTGTCAGGGCAGGACAACGTAGTGGGGGTCCGTTGTCAGGGCAGGACAACGTAGTGGGGGTCCGTTGTCAGGCCCTGACAACGTAGTGGGGGTCCGTTGTCAGGCCCTGACAACGTAGGGGGGGTCCGTTGTCAGGCCCTGACAACGTAGTGGGGGTCCGTTGTCAGGCCCTGACAACGTAGTGGGGGTCCGTTGTCAGGCCCTGACAACGTAGTGGGGGTCCGTTGTCAGGCCCTGACAACGTAGTGGGGGTCCGTTGTCAGGCCCTGACAACGTAGTGGGGGTCCGTTGTCAGGCCCTGACAACGTAGTGGGGGTCCGTTGTCAGGCCCTGACAACGTAGTGGGGGTCCGTTGTCAGGCCCTGACAACGTAGCGGGGGTCCGTTGTCAGGCCCTGACAACGTAGTGGGGGTCCGTTGTCAGGGCAGGACAACGTAGTGGGGGTCCGTTGTCAGGCCCTGACAACGTAGTGGGGGTCCGTTGTCAGGCCCTGACAACGTAGTGGGGGTCCGTTGTCAGGCCCTGACAACGTAGTGGGGGTCCGTTGTCAGGGCAGGACAACGTAGTGGGGGTCCGTTGTCAGGGCAGGACAACGTAGTGGGGGTCCGTTGTCAGGCCCTGACAACGTAGTGGGGGTCCGTTGTCAGGCCCTGACAACGTAGGGGGGGTCCGTTGTCAGGCCCTGACAACGTAGTGGGGGTCCGTTGTCAGGCCCTGACAACGTAGTGGGGGTCCGTTGTCAGGCCCTGACAACGTAGTGGGGGTCCGTTGTCAGGCCCTGACAACGTAGTGGGGGTCCGTTGTCAGGCCCTGACAACGTAGTGGGGGTCCGTTGTCAGGCCCTGACAACGTAGTGGGGGTCCGTTGTCAGGCCCTGACAACGTAGTGGGGGTCCGTTGTCAGGCCCTGGCAACGTAGTGGGGGTCCGTTGTCAGGCCCTGACAACGTAGTCGGGGTCCGTTGTCAGGGCAGGACAACGTAGTGGGGGTCCGTTGTCAGGGCAGGACAACGTAGTGGGGGTCCGTTGTCAGGCCCTGACAACATAGTGGGCGTCCGTTGTCAGGGCAGGACAACGTAGTGGGGGTCTGTTGTCAGGGCAGGACAACGTAGTGGGGGTCCGTTGTCAGGGCAGGACAACGTAGTGGGGGTCCGTTGTCAGGCCCTGACAACGTAGTGGGGGTCCGTTGTCAGGGCAGGACAACGTAGTGGGGGTCCGTTGTCAGGGCAGGACAACGTAGTGGGGGTCCGTTGTCAGGGTAGGACAACGTAGTTGGGGTCCGTTGTCAGGCCCTGACAACATAGTGGGGGTCCGTTGTCAGGGCAGGACAACGTAGTGGGGGTCCGTTGTCAGGGCAGGACAACGTAGTGGGGGTCCGTTGTCAGGGCAGGACAACGTAGTGGGAGTCCGTTGTCAGGCCCTGACAACGTAGTGGGGGTCCGTTGTCAGGGCAGGACAACGTAGTGGGGGTCCGTTGTCAGGGCAGGACAACGTCGTGGGGGTCCGTTGTCAGGGCAGGACAACGTAGTGGGGGTCCGTCGTCAGGCCCTGACAACGTAGTGGGGGTCCGTTGTCAGGACAGGACAACGTAGTGGGGGTCCGTTGTCAGGGCAGGACAACGTACTTGGGGTCCGTTGTCAGGGCAGGACAACGTAGTGGGGGTCCGTTGTCAGGCCCTGACAACGTAGTGGGGGTCCGTTGTCAGGGCAGGACAACGTAGTGGGGGTCCGTTGTCAGGGCAGGACAACGTAGTGGGGGTCCGTTGTCAGGGCAGGACAACGTAGTGGGGGTCCGTTGTCAGGCCCTGACAACGTAGTGGGGGTCCGTTGTCAGGGCAGGACAACGTAGTGGGGGTCCCTTGTCAGGGCAGGACAACGTACTGGGGGTCCGTTGTCAGGGCAGGACAACGTAGTGGGGGTCCCTTGTCAGGGCAGGACAACGTAGTGGGGGTCCGTTGTCAGGCCCTGACAACGTAGTGGGGGTCCGTTGTCAGGGCAGGACAACGTAGTGGGGGTCTGTTGTCAGGGCAGGACAACGTAGTGGGGGTCCGTTGTCAGGGCAGGACAACGTAGTGGGGGTCCGTTGTCAGGCCCTGACAACGTAGTGGGGGTCCGTTGTCAGGGCAGGACAACGTAGTGGGGGTCCGTTGTCAGGGCAGGACAACGTAGTGGGGGTCCGTTGTCAGGGCAGGACAACGTAGTGGGGGTCCGTTGTCAGGCCCTGACAACGTAGTGGGGGTCTGTTGTCAGGGCAGGACAACGTAGTGGGGGTCCGTTGTCAGGGCAGGACAACGTAGTGGGGGTCCGTTGTCAGGGCAGGACAACGTAGTGGGGGTCCGTTGTCAGGGCAGGACAACGTAGTGGGGGTCCGTTGTCAGGCCCTGACAACGTAGTGGGGGTCCGTTGCCAGGGCAGGACAACGTAGTGGGGGTCCGTTGTCAGGGCAGGACAACGTAGTGGGGGTCCGTTGTCAGGGCAGGACAACGTAGTGGGGGTCCGTTGTCAGGCCCTGACAACGTAGTGGGGGACCGTTGTCAGGGCAGGACAACGTAGTGGGGGTCCGTTGTCAGGGCAGGACAACGTAGTGGGGGTCCGTTGTCAGGGCAGGACAACGTAGTGGGGGTCCGTTGTCAGGCCCTGACAAAGTAGTGGGGGTCCGTTGTCAGGGCAGGACAACGTAGTGGGGGTCCGTTGTCAGGGCAGGACAACGTTGTGGGGGTCCGTTGTCAGGGCAGGACAACGTAGTGGGGGTCCGTTGTCAGGGCAGGACAACGTAGTGGGGGTCCGTTGTCAGGGCAGGACAACGTAGTGAGGGTCCGTTGTCAGGCCCTGACAACGTAGTGGGGGTCCGTTGTCAGGGCAGGACAACGTAGTGGGGGTCCGTTGTCAGGGCAGGACAACGTAGTGGGGGTCCGTTGTCAGGGCAGGACAACGTAGTGGGGGTCCGTTGTCAGGCCCTGACAACGTAGTGGGGGTCCGTTGTCAGGGCAGGACAACGTAGTGGGGGTCCGTTGTCAGGGCAGGACAACGTAGTGGGAGTCCGTTGTCAGGCCCTGACAACGTAGTGGGGGTCCGCTGTCAGGGCAGGACAACGTAGTGGGGGTCCGTTGTCAGGGCAGGACAACGTAGTGGGGGTCCGTTGTCAGGGCAGGACAACGTAGTGGGGGTCCGTTGTCAGGCCCTGACAACGTAGTGGGGGTCCGTTGTCAGGGCAGGACAACGTAGTGGGGGTCCGTTGTCAGGGTAGGACAACGTAGTGGGGGTCCGTTGTCAGGGCAGGACAACGTAGTGGGGGTCCGTTGTCAGGCCCTGACAACGTAGTGGGGGTCCGTTGTCAGGGCAGGACAACGTAGCGGGGGTCCGTTGTCAGGGCAGGACAACGTAGTGGGGGTCCGTTGTCAGGCCCTGACAACGTAGTGGGGGTCCGTTGTCAGGCCCTGACAACGTAGTCGGGGTCCGTTGTCAGGGCAGGACAACGTAGTGGGGGTCCGTTGTTAGGCCCTGACAACGTAGTGGGGGTCCGTTGTCAGGGCAGGACAACGTAGTGGGGGTCCGTTGTCAGGGCAGGACAACGTAGTGGGGGTCCGTTGTCCGGGCAGGACAACGTAGTGGGGGTCCGTTGTCAGGGCAAGACAACGTAGTGGGGGTCCGTTGTCAGGGCTGGACAACGTAGTGGGGGTCCGTTGTCAGGCCCTGACAACGTAGTGGGGGTCCATTGTCAGGGCAGGACAACGTAGTGGGGGTCCGTTGTCAGGCCCTGACAACGTAGTGGGGGTCCGTTGTCAGGGCAGGACAACGTAGTTGGGGTCCGTTGTCAGGCCCTGACAACGTAGTGGGGGTCCGTTGTCAGGCCCTGACAACGTAGTGGGGGTCCGTTGTCAGGGCAGGACAACGTAGTGGGGGTCCGTTGTCAGGCCCTGACAACGTAGTGGGGGTCCGTTGTCAGGGCAGGACAACGTAGTGGGGGTCCCTTGTCAGGCCCTGACAACGTAGTGGGGGTCCGTTGTCAGGGCAGGACAACGTAGTGGGCGTCCGTTGTCAGGGCAGGACAACGTAGTGGGGGTCCGTTGTCAGGCCCTGACAACGTAGTGGGGGTCCGTTGTCAGGGCAGGACAACGTAGTGGGGGTCCGTTGTCAGGGCAGGACAACGTAGTGGGGGTCCGTTGTCAGGCCCTGACAACGTAGTGGGGGTCCGTTGTCAGGCCCTGACAACGTAGTGGGGGTCCGTTGTCAGGGCAGGACAACGTAGTGGGGGTCCGTTGTCAGGCCCTGACAACGTAGTGGGGGTCCGTTGTCAGGGCAGGACAACGTAGTGGGGGTCCGTTGTCAGGCCCTGACAACGTAGTGGCGGTCCGTTGTCAGGGCAGGACAACGTACGGGGGGTCTGTTGTCAGGCCCTGACAACATAGTGGGGGTCCGCTGTCAGGGCAGGACAACGTAGTGGGGGTCCGTTGTCAGGGCAGGACAACGTAGTGGGTGTCCGTTGTCAGGGCAGGACAACGTAGTGGGGGTCCGTTGTCAGGCCCTGACAACGTAGTGGGGGTCCGTTGTCAGGGCAGGACAACGTAGTGGGGGTCCGTTGTCAGGCCCTGACAACGTAGTGGGGGTCCGTTGTCAGGGCAGGACAACATAGTGGGGGTCCGTTGTCAGGCGCTGACAACGTAGTGGGGGTCCGTTGTCAGGGCAGGACAACGTAGTGGGGGTCCGTTGTCAGGGCAGGATAACGTAGTGGGGGTCCGTTGTCAGGCCCTGACGACGTAGTGGGGGTCCGTTGTCAGGCCCTGACAACGTAGTGGGGGTCCGTTGTCAGGGCAGGACAACGTAGTGGGGGTCCCTTGTCAGGCCCTGACAACGTAGTGGGGGTCCGTTGTCAGGGCAGGACAACGTAGTGGGGGTCCGTTGTCAGGGCAGGACAACGTAGTGGGGGTCCGTTGTCAGGCCCTGACAACGTAGTGGGGGTCCGTTGTCAGGGCAGGACAACGTAGTGGGGGTCCGTTGTCAGGGCAGGACAACGTAGTGGGGGTCCGTTGTCAGGCCCTGACAACGTAGTGGGGTTCCGTTGTCAGGCCCTGACAACGTAGTGGGGGTCCGTTGTCAGGGCAGGACAACGTAGTGGGGGTCCGTTGTCAGGCCCTGACAACGTAGTGGGCGTCCGTTGTCAGGGCAGGACAACGTAGTGGGGGTCTGTTGTCAGGCCCTGACAACGTAGTGGGGGTCCGTTGTCAGGGCAGGACAACGTAGTGGGGGTCCGTTGTCAGGCCCTGACAACGTAGTGGGGGTCCGTTGTCAGGGCAGGACAACGTAGTGGGGGTCCGTTGTCAGGCCCTGACAACGTAGTGGGGGTCCGCTGTCAGGGCAGGACAACGTAGTGGGGGTCCGTTGTCAGGGCAGGACAACGTAGTAGGGGTCCGTTGTCAGGGCAGGACAACGTAGTGGGGGTCCGTTGTCAGGCCCTGACAACGTAGTGGGGGTCCGTTGTCAGGGCAGGACAACGTAGTGAGGGTCCGTTGTCAGGGCAGGACAATGTAGTGGGGGTCCGTTGTCAGGGCAGGACAACGTAGTGGGGGTCCGTTGTCAGGCCCTGAGAACGTAGTGGGGGTCAGTTGTCAGGGCAGGACAACGTAGTGGGGGTCCGTTGTCAGGCCCTGACAACGTAGTGGTGGTCCGTTGTCAGGGCAGGACAACGTAGTGGGGGTCCGTTGTCAGGCCCTGACAACGTAGTGGGGGTCTGTTGTCAGGGCAGGACAACGTAGTGGGGGTCCGTTGTCAGGGCAGGACAACGTAGTGGGGGTCCGTTGTCAGGCCAGGACAACGTAGTGGGGGTCCGTTGTCAGGCCCTGACAACGTAGTGGGTATCCGTTGTCAGGGCAGGACAACGTAGTGGGGGTCCGTTGTCAGGCCCTGACAGCGTAGTGGGGGTCCGTTGTCAGGGCAGGACAACGTAGTGGGGGTCCGTTGTCAGGCCCTGACAACGTAGTGGGGGTCCGTTGTCAGGACAGGACAACGTAGTGGGGGTCCGTTGTCAGGGCAGGACAACGTAGTGGGGGTCCGTTGTCAGGGCAGGACAACGTAGTGGGGGTCCGTTGTCAGGCCCTGGCAACGTAGTGGGGGTCTGTTGTCAGGGCAGGACAACGTAGTGGGGGTCCGTTGTCAGGGCAGGACAACGTAGTGGGGGTCCGTTGTCAGGCCCTGACAACGTAGTGGGGGTCCGTTGTCAGGGCAGGACAACGTAGTGGGGGTCCGTTGTCAGGCCCTGACAACGTAGTGGGGGTCTGTTGTCAGGCCCTGACAACGTAGTGGGGGTCCGTTGTCAGGGCAGGACAACGTAGTGGGCGTCCGTTGTCAGGCCCTGACAACGTAGTGGGGGTCCGTTGTCAGGGCAGGACAACGTAGTGGGGGTCCGTTGTCAGGCCCTGACAACGTAGTGGGGGTCCGTTGTCAGGGCAGGACAACGTAGTGGGGGTCCGTTGTCAGGGCAGGACAAAGTAGTGGGGGTCCGTTGTCAGGCCCTGACAACGTAGTGGGGGTCCGTTGTCAGGCCCTGACAACGTAGTGGGGGTCCGTTGTCAGGGCAGGACAACGTAGTGGGGGTCCGTTTTCAGGCCCTGACAACGTAGTGGGGGTCCGTTGTCAGGGCAGGACAACGTAGTGGGGGTCCGTTGTCAGGGCAGGACAACGTAGTGGGGGTCCCTTGTCAGACCCTGACAACGTAGTGGGGGTCCGTTGTCAGGGCAGGACAACGTAGTGGGGGTCCGTTGTCAGGGCAGGACAACGTAGTGGGGGTCCGTTGTCAGGCCCTGACAACGTAGTGGGGGTCCGTTGTCAGGCCCTGACAACGTAGTGGGGGTCCGTTGTCAGGGCAGGACAACGTAGTGGGGGTCCGTTGTCAGGCCCTGACAACGTAGTGGGGGTCCGTTGTCAGGGCAGGACAACGTAGTGGGGGTCCGTTGTCAGGCCCTGACAACGTAGTGGGGGTCCTTTGTCAGGGCAGGACAACGTAGTGGGGGTCCGTTGTAGGGCCCTGACAACGTAGTGGGGGTCCGTTGTCAGGGCAGGACAACGTAGTGGGGGTCCGTTGTCAGGCCCTGACAACGTAGTGGGGGTCCGTTGTCAGGGCAGGACAACGTAGTGGGGGTCCGTTGTCAGGGCAGGACAACGTAGACGGGGTCCGTTGTCAGGCCCTGACAACGTAGTCGTGGTCCGTTGTCAGGGCAGGACAACGTAGTGGGGGTCCGTTGTCAGGGCAGGACAACGTAGTGGGGGTCCGTTGTCAGTCCCTGACAACGTAGTGGGGGTCCGTTGTCAGGGCAGGACAACGTAGTGGGGGTCCGTTGTCAGGCCCTGACAACGTAGTGGGGGTCCGTTGTCAGGGCAGGACAACGTACTGGGGGTCCGTTGTCAGGGCAGGGCAGCGTAGTGGGGGTCCGTTGTCAGGCCCTGACAACGTAGTGGGGGTCCGTTGTCAGGGCAGGACAACGTAGTGGGGGTCCGTTGTCAGGCCCTGACAACGTAGTGGGGGTCCGGTGTCAGGGCAGGACAACGTAGTGGGGGTCCGTTGTCAGGGCAGGACAACGTAGTGGGGGTCCGTTGTCAGGCCCTGACAAAGTAGTGGGGGTCCGTTGTCAGGCCCTGACAACGTAGTGGGGGTCCGTTGTCAGGCCCTGACAACGTAGTGGGGGTCCGTTGTCAGGCCCTGACAGCGTAGTGGGGGTCCGTTGTCAGGCCCTGACAACGTAGTGGGGGTCCGCTGTCAGGCCCTGACAACGTAGTTGGGGTCCGTTGTCAGGGCAGGACAACGTAGTGGGGGTCCGTTGTCAGGGCAGGACAACGTAGTGGGGGTCCGTTGTCAGGCCCTGACAACGTAGTGGGGGTCCGTTGTCAGGGCAGGACAACGTAGTGGGGGTCCGTTGTCAGGCCCTGACAAAGTAGTGGGGGTCCGTTGTCAGGCCCTGACAACGTAGTGGGGGTCCGTTGTCAGGCCCTGACAACGTAGTGGGGGTCCGTTGTCAGGACCTGACAACGTAGTGGGGGTCCGTTGTCAGGCCCTGACAACGTAGTGGGGGTCCGTTGTCAGGCCCTGACAACGTAGTGGGGGTCCGTTGTCAGGCCCTGACAACGTAGTGGGGGTCCGTTGTCAGGGCAGGACAACGTAGTGGGGGTCCGTTGTCAGGCCCTGACAACGTAGTGGGGGTCCGTTGTCAGGCCCTGACACCGTAGTGGGGGTCCGTTGTCAGGGCAGCACAACGTAGTGGGGGTCCGTTGTCAGGGCAGGACAACGTAGTGGGGGTCCGTTGTCAGGCCCTGACAACGTAGTGGGGGTCCGTTGTCAGGGCAGGACAACGTAGTGGGGGTCCGTTGTCAGGCCCTGACAACGTAGTGGGGGTCCGTTGTCAGGCCCTGACAACGTAGTGGGGGTCCGTTGTCAGGCCCTGACAACGTAGTGGGGGTCCGTTGTCAGGCCCTGACAACGTAGAGGGGGTCCGTTGTCAGGCCCTGACAACGTAGTGGGGGTCCGTTGTCAGGGCAGGACAACGTAGTGGGGGTCCGTTGTCAGGGCAGGACAACGTAGTGGGGGTCCGTTGTCAGGCCCTGACAACGTAGTGGGGGTCCGTTGTCAGGCCCTGACAACGTAGTGGGGGTCCGTTGTCAGGCCCTGACAACGTAGTGGGGGTCCGTTGTCGGGCCCTGACAACGTAGTGGGGGTCCGTTGTCAGGCCCTGACAACGTAGTGGGGGTCCGTTGTCAGGCCCTGACAACGTAGTGGGGGTCCGTTGTCAGGCCCTGACAACGTAGTGGGGGTCCGTTGTCAGGCCCTGACAACGTAGTGGGAGTCCGTTGTCAGGCCCTGACAACGTAGTGGGGGTCCGTTGTCAGGCCCTGACAACGTAGTGGGGGTCTGTTGTCAGGCCCTGACAACGTAGTGGGGGTCCGTTGTCAGGCCCTGACAACGTAGTGGGGGTCCGTTGTCAGGCCCTGACAACGTAGTGGGGGTCCGTTGTCAGGCCCTGACAACGTAGTGGGGGTCCGTTGTCAGGCCCTGACAACGTAGTGGGGGTCCGTTGTCAGGCCCTGACAACGTATTGTGGGTCCGTTGTCAGGGCAGGACAACGTAGTGGGGGTCCGTTATCAGGGCAGGACAACGTAGTGGGGGTCCGTTGTCAGGCCCTGACAACGTAGTGGTGGTCCGTTGTCACGGCAGGACAATGTAGTGGGGGTCCGTTGTCAGGGCAGGACAACGTAGTGGGGGTCCGTTGTCAGGGCAGGACAACGTAGTGGGGGTCCGTTGTCAGGCCCTGACAACGTAGTGGGGGTCCGTTGTCAGGCCCTGACAACGTAGCGGGGGTCCGTTGTCAGGCCCTGACAACGTAGTGGGGGTCCGTTGTCAGGCCCTGACAACGTAGTGGGGGTCCGTTGTCAGGCCCTGACAACGTAGTGGGGGTCCGTTGTCAGGCCCTGACAACGTAGTAGGGGTCCGTTGTCAGGCCCTGACAACGTAGTGGGGGTCCGTTGTCAGGCCCTGACAACGTGGTGGGGGTCCGTTGTCAGGCCCTGACAACGTAGTGGGGGTCCGTTGTCAGGCCCTGACAACGTAGTGGGGGTCCGTTGTCAGGACCTGACAACGTAGTGGGGGTCCGTTGTCAGGGCAGGACAACGTAGTGGGGGTCCGTTGTCAGGCCCTGACAACGTAGTGGGGGTCCGTTGTCAGGGCAGGACAACGTAGTGGGGGTCCGTTGTCAGGGCAGGACAACGTAGTGGGGGTCCGTTGTCAGGCCCTGACAACGTAGTGTGGGTCCGTTGTCAGGGCAGGACAACGTAGTGGGGGTCCGTTATCAGGGCAGGACAACGTAGTGGGGGTCCGTTGTCAGGCCCTGACAACGTAGTGGGGGTCCGTTGTCAGGGCAGGATAACGTAGTGGGGGTCCGTTGTCAGGGCAGGACAACGTAGTGGGGGTCCGTTGTCAGGCCCTGACAACGTAGTGGGGGTCCGTTGTCAGGCCCTGACAACGTAGTGGGGGTCCGTTGTCAGGCCCTGACAACGTAGTGGGGGTCCGTTGTCAGGCCCTGACAACGTAGTGGGGGTCTTTTGTCAGGCCCTGACAACGTAGTGGGGGTCCGTTGTCAGGCCCTGACAACGTAGTGGGGGTCCGTTGTCAGGGCAGGACAACGTAGTGGGGGTCCGTTGTCAGGGCAGGACAACGTAGTCGGGGTCCGTTGTCAGGCCCTGACAACGTAGTGGGGGTCCGTTGTCAGGGCAGGACAACGTAGTGGGGGTCCGTTGTCAGGCCCTGACAACGTAGTGGGGGTCCGTTGTCAGGCCCTGACAACGTAGTGGGGGTCCGTTGTCAGGCCCTGACAACGTAGTGGGGGTCCGTTGTCAGGCCCTGACAACGTAGTGGGGGTCCGTTGTCAGGCCCTGACAACGTAGTGGGGGTCCGTTGTCAGGCCCTGACAACGTAGTGGGGGTCCGTTGTCAGGCCCTGACAACGTAGTGGGGGTCCGTTGTCAGGCCCTGACAACGTAGTGGGGGTCCGTTGTCAGGCCCTGACAACGTAGTGGGGGTCCGTTGTCAGGCCCTGACAACGTAGTGGGGGTCCGTTGTCAGGCCCTGACAACGTAGTGGGGGTCCGTTGTCAGGCCCTGACAACGTAGTGGGGGTCCGTTGTCAGGCCCTGACAACGTAGTGGGGGTCCGTTGCCAGAACAGGACAACGTAGTGGGGGTCCGTTGTCAGGGCAGGACAACGTAGTGGGGGTCCGTTGTCAGGCCCTGACAACGTAGTGGGGGTCCGTTGTCAGGCCCTGACAACGTAGTGGGGGTCCGTTGTCAGGGCAGGACAACGTAGTGGGGGTCCGTTGTCAGGGCAGGACAACGTAGTGGGGGTCCGTTGTCAGGCCCTGACAACGTAGTGGGGGTCCGTTGTCAGGCCCTGACAACGTAGTGGGGGTCCGTTGTCAGGCCCTGACAACGTAGTGGGGGTCCGTTGTCAGGCCCTGACAACGTAGTGGGGGTCCGTTGTCAGGCCCTGACAACGTAGTGGGGGTCCGTTGTCAGGCCCTGACAACGTAGTGGGGGTCCGTTGTCAGGCCCGGACAACGTAGTGGGGGTCCATTGTCAGGCCCTGACAACGTAGTGGGGGTCCGTCGTCAGGCCCTGACAACGTAGTGGGGGTCCGTTGTCAGGCCCTGACAACGTAGTGGGGGTCCATTGTCAGGCCCTGACAACGTAGTGGGGGTCCGTTGTCAGGCCCTGACAACGTAGTGGGGGTCCGTTGTCAGGGCAGGACAACGTAGTGGGGGTCCGTTGTCAGGCCCTGACAACGTAGTGGGGGTCCGTTGTCAGGCCCTGACAACGTAGTGGGGGTCCGTTGTCAGGCCCTGACAACGTAGTGGGGGTCCGTTGTCAGGCCCTGACAACGTAGTGGGGGTCCGTTGTCAGGCCCTGACAACGTAGTGGGGGTCCGTTGTCAGGCCCTGACAACGTAGTGGGGGTCCGTTGTCAGGCCCTGACAACGTAGTGGGGGTCCGTTGTCAGGGCAGGACAACGTAGTGGGGGTCCGTTGTCAGGGCAGGACAACGTAGTGGGGGTCCGTTGTCCGGGCAGGACAACGTAGTGGGGGTCCGTTGTCAGGGCCGGACAACGTAGTGGGGGTCCGTTGTCAGGCCCTGACAACGTAGTGGGGGTCCGTTGTCAGGCCCTGACAACGTAGTGGGGGTCCGTTGTCAGGCCCTGACAACGTAGTGGGGGTCCGTTGTCAGGCCCTGACAACGTAGTGGGGGTCCGTTGTCAGGCCCTGACAAGCTAGTGGGGGTCCGTTGTCAGGCCCTGACAACGTAGTGGGGGTCCGTTGTCAGGCCCTGACAACGTAGTTGGGGTCCGTTGTCAGGCCCTGACAACGTAGTGGGGGTCCGTTGTCAGGCCCTGACAACGTAGTGGGGGTCCGTTGTCAGGCCCTGACAACGTAGTGGGGGTCCGTTGTCAGGCCCTGACAACGTAGTGGGGGTCCGTTGTCAGGCCCTGACAACGTAGTGGGGGTCCGTTGTCCGGCCCCTCTCAACGTAGTGGGGGTCCGTTGTCAGGCCCTGACAACGTAGTGGGGGTCCGTTGTCAGGCCCTGACAACGTAGTGGGGGTCCGTTGTCAGGCCCTGACAACGTAGTGGGGGTCCGTTGTCAGGCCCTGACAACGTAGTGGGGGTCCGTTGTCAGGCCCTGACAACGTAGTGGGGGTCCGTTGTCAGGGCAGGACAACGTAGTGGGGGTCCGTTGTCAGGGCAGGACAACGTAGTGGGGGTCCGTTGTCAGGCCCTGACAACGTAGTGGGGGTCCGTTGTCAGGCCCTGACAACGTAGTGGGGGTCCGTTGTCAGGCCCTGACAACGTAGTGGGGGTCCGTTGTCAGGCCCTGACAACGTAGTGGGGGTCCGTTGTCAGGCCCTGACAACGTAGTGGGGGTCCGTTGTCAGGGCAGGACAACGTAGTGGGGGTCCGTTGTCAGGGCAGGACAACGTGGTGGGGATCCGTTGTCAGGCCCTGACAACGTAGTGGGGGTCCGTTGTCAGGCCCTGACAACGTAGTGGGGGTCCGTTGTCAGGCCCTGACAACGTAGTGGGGGTCCGTTGTCAGGCCCTGACAACGTAGTGGGGGTCCGTTGTCAGGCCCTGACAACGTAGTGGGGGTCCGTTGTCAGGCCCTGACAACGTAGTGGGGGTCCGTTGTCAGGCCCTGACAACGTAGTGGGGGTCCGTTGTCAGGCCCTGACAACGTAGTGGGGGTCCGTTGTCAGGCCCTGACAACGTAGTGGGGGTCCGTTGTCAGGCCCTGACAACGTAGTGGGGGTCCGTTGTCAGGCCCTGACAACGTAGTGGGGGTCCGTTGTCAGGCCCTGACAACGTAGTGGGGGTCCGTTGTCAGGCCCTGACAACGTAGTGGGGGTCCGTTGTCAGGCCCTGACAACGTAGTGGGGGTCCGTTGTCAGGCCCTGACAACGTAGTGGGGGTCCGTTGTCCGGCCCCTCTCAACGTAGTGGGGGTCCGTTGTCAGGCCCTGACAACGTAGTGGGGGTCCGTTGTCAGGCCCTGACAACGTAGTGGGGGTCCGTTGTCAGGCCCTGACAACGTAGTGGGGGTCCGTTGTCAGGGCAGGACAACGTAGTGGGGGTCCGTTGTCAGGGCAGGACAACGTAGTGGGGGTCCGTTGTCAGGGCCTGACAACGTAGTGGGGGTCCGTTGTCAGGCCCTGACAACGTAGTGGGGGTCCGTTGTCAGGCCCTGACAACGTAGTGGGGGTCCGTTGTCAGGCCTTGACAACGTAGTGGGGGTCCGTTGTCAGGCCCTGACAACGTAGTGGGGGTCCGTTGTCAGGCCCTGATAACGTAGTGGGGGTCCGTTGTCAGGCCCTGACAACGTAGTGGGGGTCCGTTGTCAGGGCAGGACAACGTAGTGGGGGTCCGTTGTCAGGGCAGGACAACGTAGTGGGGGTCCGTTGTCAGGCCCTGACAACGTAGTGGGGGTCCGTTGTCAGGGCAGGACAACGTAGTGGGGGTCCGTTGTCAGGCCCTGACAATGTAGTGGGGGTCCGTTGTCAGGCCCTGACAACGTAGTGGGGGTCCGTTGTCAGGCCCTGACAACGCAGTCGGGGTCCGTTGTCAGGCCCTGACAACGTAGTGGGGGTCCGTTGTCAGGCCCTGACAACGTAGTGGGGGTCCGTTGTCAGGCCCTGACAACGTAGTGGGGGTCCGTTGTCAGGCCCTGACAACGTAGTGGGGGTCCCCTGTCAGGCCCTGACAACGTAGTGGGGGTCCGTTGTCAGGCCCTGACCACGTAGTGGGGGTCCGTTGTCAGGCCCTGACAACGTAGTGGGGGTCCGTTGTCAGGCCCTGACAACGTAGTGGGGGTCCGTTGTCAGGCCCTGACAACGTAGTGGGGGTCCGTTGTCAGGCCCTGACAACGTATTCGGGGTCCGTTGTCAGGCCCTGACAACGTAGTGGGGGTCCGTTGTCAGGCCCTGACAACGTAGTGGGGGTCCGTTGTCAGGCCCTGACAACGTAGTGGGGGTCCGTTGTCAGGCCCTGACAACGTAGTGGGGGTCCGTTGTCAGGGCAGGACAACGTAGTGGGGGTCCGTTGTCAGGCCCTGACAACGTAGTGGGGGTCCGTTGTCAGGCCCTGACAACGTAGTGGGGGTCCGTTGTCAGGCCCTGACAACATAGTGGGGGTCCGTTGTCAGGCCCTGACAACGTAGTGGGGGTCCGTTGTCAGGCCCTGACAACGTAGTGGGGGTCCGTTGTCAGGGCAGGACAACGTAGTGGGGGTCCGTTGTCAGGCCCTGACAACGTAGTGGGGGTCCGTTGTCAGGCCCTGACAACGTAGTGGGGGTCTGTTGTCAGGGCAGGACAACGTAGTGGGGGTCCGTTGTCAGGGCAGGACAACGTAGTGGGGGTCCGTTGTCAGGCCCTGACAACGTAGTGGGGGTCCGTTGTCAGGCCCTGACAACGTAGTGGGGGTCCGTTGTCAGGCCCTGACAACGTAGTGTGGGTCCGTTGTCAGGCCCTGACAACGTAGTGGGGGTCCGTTGTCAGGCCCTGACAACGTAGTGGGGGTCCGTTGTCAGGCCCTGACAACGTAGTGGGGGTCCGTTGTCAGGCCAGGACAACGTAGTGGGGGTCCGTTGTCAGGCCCTGACAACGTAGTGGGGGTCCGTTGTCAGGGCAGGACAACGTAGTGGGGGTCCGTTGTCAGGGCAGGACAACGTAGTGGGGGTCCGTTGTCAGGCCCTGACAACGTAGTGGGGGTCCGTTGTCAGGCCCTGACAACGTAGTGGGGGTCCGTTGTCAGGCCCTGACAACGTAGTGGGGGTCCGTTGTCAGGCCCTGACAACGTAGTGGGGGTCCGTTGTCAGGCCCTGACAACGTAGTGGGGGTCCGTTGTCAGGCCCTGACAACGTAGAGGGGGTCCGTTGTCAGGCCCTGACAACGTAGTGGGGGTCCGTTGTTAGGGCAGGACAACGTAGTGGGGGTCCGTTGTCAGGGCAGGACAACGTAGTGGGGGTCCGTTGTCAGGCCCTGACAACGTAGTGGGGGTCCGTTGTCAGGCCCTGACAACGTAGTGGGGGTCCGTTGTCAGGCCCTGACAACGCAGTGGGGGTCCGTTGTCAGGCCCTGACAACGTAGTGGGGGTCCGTTGTCAGGCCCTGACAAGGTAGTGGGGGTCCGTTGTCAGGCCCTGACAACGTAGTGGGGGTCCGTTGTCAGGCCCTGACAACGTAGTGGGGGTCCGTTGTCAGGCCCTGACAACGTAGTGGGGGTCCGTTGTCAGGCCCTGACAACGTAGTGGGGGTCCGTTGTCAGGCCCTGACAACGTAGTGGGGGTCCGTTGTCAGGCCCTGACAACGTAGTGGGGGTCCGTTGTCAGGCCCTGACAACGTAGTGGGGGTCCGTTGTCAGTCCCTGACAACGTAGTGGGGGTCCGTTGTCAGGCCCTGACAATGTAGTGGGGGTCCGTTGTCAGGCCCTGACAACGTAGTGGGGGTCCGTTGTCAGGCCCTGACAACGTAGTGGGGGTCCGTTGTCAGGGCAGGACAACGTAGTGGGGGTCCGTTGTCAGGCCCTGACAACGTAGTGGGGGTCCGTTGTCAGGCCCTGACAACGTAGTGGGGGTCCGTTGTCAGGCCCTGACAACGTAGTGGGGGTCCGTTGTCAGGCCCTGACAACGTAGTGGGGGTCCGTTGTCAGGCCCTGACAACGTAGTGGGGGTCCGTTGTCAGGCCCTGACAACGTAGTGGGGGTCCGTTGTCAGGCCCTGACAACGTAGTGGGGGTCCGTTGTCAGGCCCTGACAACGTAGTGGGGGTCCGTTGTCAGGGCAGGACAACGTAGTGGGGGTCCGTTGTCAGGGCAGGACAACGTAGTGGGGGTCCGTTGTCAGGCCCTGACAACGTAGTGGGGGTCCGTTGTCAGGCCCTGACAACGTAGTGGGGGTCCGTTGTCAGGCCCTGACAACGTAGTGGGGGTCCGTTGTCAGGCCCTGACAACGTAGTGGGGGTCCGTTGTCAGGCCCTGACAACGTAGTGGGGGTCCGTTGTCAGGCCCTGACAACGTAGTGCGGGTCCGTTGTCAGGCCCTGACAACGTAATGGGGGTCCGTTGTCAGGCCCTGACAACGTAGTGGGGGTCCGTTGTCAGGGCAGGACAACGTAGTGGGGGTCCGTTGTCAGGGCAGGACAACGTAGTGGGGGTCCGTTGTCAGGCCCTGACAACGTAGTGGGGGTCCGTTGTCAGGCCCTGACAATGTAGTGGGGGTCCGTTGTCAGGCCCTGACAACGTAGTGGGGGTCCGTTGTCAGGCCCTGACAACGTAGTGGGGGTCCGTTGTCAGGCCCTGACAACGTAGTGGGGGTCCGTTGTCAGGCCCTGACAACGTAGTGGGGGTCCGTTGTCAGGCCCTGACAACGTAGTGGGGGTCCGTTGTCAGGCCCTGACAACGTAGTGGGGGTCCGTTGTCAGGCCCTGACAACGCATTGGGGGTCCGTTGTCAGGCCCTGACAACGTAGTGGGGGTCCGTTGTCAGGCCCTGACAACGTAGTGGGGGTCCGTTGTCAGGGCCAGGACAACGTAGTGGGGGTCCGTTGTCAGGCCCTGACAACGTAGTGGGGGTCCGTTGTCAGGCCCTGACAACGTAGTGGGGGTCCGTTGTCAGGCCCTGACAACGTAGTGGGGGTCCGTTGTCAGGGCAGGACAACGTAGTGGGGGTCCGTTGTCAGGCCCTGACAACGTAGTGGGGGTCCGTTGTCAGGCCCTGACAACGTAGTGGGGGTCCGTTGTCAGGCCCTGACAACGTAGTGGGGGTCCGTTGTCAGTCCCTGACAACGTAGTGGGGGTCCGTTGTCAGGCCCTGACAACGTAGTGGGGGTCCGTTGTCAGGCCCTGACAACGTAGTGGGGGTCCGTTGTCAGGCCCTGACAACGTAGTGGGGGTCCGTTGTCAGGCCCTGACAACGTAGTGGGGGTCCGTTGTCAGGCCCTGACAACGTAGTGGGGGTCCGTTGTCAGGGCCAGGACAACGTAGTGGGGGTCCGTTGTCAGGCCCTGACAACGTAGTGGGGGTCCGTTGTCAGGCCCTGACAACGTAGTGGGGGTCCGTTGTCAGGCCCTGACAACGTAGTGGGGGTCCGTTGTCAGGCCCTGACAACGTAGTGGGGGTCCGTTGTCAGGCCCTGACAACGTAGTGGGGGTCCGTTGTCAGGCCCTGACAACGTAGTGGGGGTCCGTTGTCAGGCCCTGACAACGTAGTGGGGGTCCGTTGTCAGGCCCTGACAACGTAGTGGGGGTCCGTTGTCAGGCCCTGACAACGTAGTGGGGGTCCGTTGTCAGGCCCTGACAACGTAGTGGGGGTCCGTTGTCAGGCCCTGACAACGTAGTGGGGGTCCGTTG